>WYDF02015335.1:0-13444 GCA_009867245.2 Adranes taylori
TATTCGCCATAAATGTTAAAAAGTAATGGCGAGACAATGCATCCTTGTCTGACACCAGCGTTAGGTCTAAATGCTTTTGATAGAGTGTTATTAACTTTTATTTTCCCATAGCTGTTTTCATAGAGATTTTTAAGGAGGAGAATGAAATGAGCTGGCACTCCCATGTTCTCTAGCACCAACCAGAGCTTTTTCCATTTGACGCAGTCGAAATAAACATTTATCTGCACTTAAGTTAGAGTCCAATTGATATGCTCCAGGCACAATTATCTTTTAGCTGGTTTTTCTATAATTGCTGTAATTGTAATTCCTATTAAATACTGTTGATTAAGTGTAAAGACTTCAGGGTATCAGATATACTTACTTCTCTTAATTTACGTTATAAGACTAATTCAGAAAAATAAAATTTTATTATAGTTCGATGTCAGAAAATTGAAACCCTCAGGCAAATTATAAAATCAGACATTGTAAAATTTGTACCCTCGTGTCCTAAAATATTAATAAGTTTATTTCTTTAAAACCCTTAATAGTAGGCCATTTTTATTTGCAATAGAGGATCGTATTATAAAACAATAATTTAGACGTCTCTTAAATAATGTAGGATTTTTTGCTAACTAATAAGTAAATTTTTGTTTTATTTTGCAAAAAAGGAAACAAATAATTGTTCATTAAAGACTAAATAGGAATATACATATTTAGTATTCTATTGTTGCCGGACAGAAAGCTTACTAAGTGTCTACACATTCAAAAAAATGTTTACGACGGTTAATTCATTTAGCTACAATACCTTATCCTTCACTTTGATAATTCTTCCAGTTCACTATCGTTTTTACTTTACATGAACAAAAGAATTATAATACTTAAAACATGATCATTAGATACCGCTTTGATCAAGCTGGGGAGTTTTATTTAATTTCCATATTTTGTGCTTTAATTGATTCCAGATAATTCATTAAGATTTAATGTACAATAATACGGAGGCAATCTTAAAACACGGTCTCCGTTTTCTCTAGCAAGCATATCAATTGTATAAAATTCTGATTTATCAAAATTCTCCTTTCTAACAATTTCCAAGAGTTGCTTCTTTGTTTGTTTTTCCAGATCCTCTATGGAGAGTTTTTCTAAAAATCTAATAATTTCGCCTTTCTTAGGATTGGAATGTGGTATTCTATCATTTTCTGAACTAAAGAAGTGCTATTAGGCTTTATCTAACACGATGATAGATTTTGGATATGGTTTCGGTAAGAACTGGATATGGTTTGGATATAGTTTCGGTTTTAAAACCAGTTCTGAAATAAGTCACCATTTATATCTGCATGGTAATCGGCACTAGAATTGGCAATGTTTTTAGCAGAAATCAATAACCATCCAGGAGGCTTCATTGCCAACCATTTTCACTACGTACATGTAGAATTATTGATCGTTTTCCTCCCGAAAGAGGCAATCCTACGAAACATTTTATTGATTTGTCCACTGAACCTTTAGACAAAAGATCGTGGCTGTCATACCATGTCTCGTCCAGATAATATATATGTCTTCCTCGAGCCCGGAATGTCCGTGATATATTTTGTGCGAAGAATTTTCAACCAATCCGTTTCCATTTTACTACCTCGCTTATTAAGTTGCTGGTAATTAAATCCTATCACATGAAGACGTTATCTTAAAACTGATGAAGAAAAATGTAGATTGAAACCACGATCCATCAGTTTTTGTTGAACACCTTTTTGTTGAACCCTTTTATTTGTACGTTTCATATATTGTATTTTTGTTGAAAAGAAAATTAGTTTCTGATAGGGAGTTAATTTATGAAAGTGTTAATCCTTTTTTTTTCTTTTCAAATTATCATCACTTTGAGATATCTTGTAAACAGTTGAACGAGAAACACCAGTTAAATATGATGCCCTGTCTACAGCTTGTTCGCAACCTTCTTCGACTAAACGGTTGTATACTGTCAACAATCTTTTTTGCAATCTCTGACAGATGAACAGTAGTAGATACATTATTCGTTGAAGCTTTAAGAATTACTTCATTGCCGTCGACACCTAAAACAATCACAGATATATAAGAAATTGGGAAGACGCTTTGTTTCAGTTTGCTGTTAATAACTATTCAGGAATAGATACATTTATAATAATTCTAACTTTGATTATGAGTTTTATTTATTATCACATTTTTTTTTTGTTTTGCGTAGGAAGTGGAGAATCTTCAAAAGACAAAGGATGCACGATGTATCCAATAGTGTGGAAATTTTACCCACTAAACTCCACTCCCTGTTGGGATATTATACTTAGGAGGTTGGTGAATTTATTGTTTGAGGCTTTAGGATTTATCATCC
Organism: Adranes taylori; assembly: GCA_009867245.2. NCBI lineage: Eukaryota > Metazoa > Arthropoda > Insecta > Coleoptera > Staphylinidae > Adranes > Adranes taylori. The sequence continues at coordinate 2,333 of WYDF02015335.1, forward strand.
TCTTCAGCCTGGAATTGGATTATCACATTCAGCTTACCTTCAATATTAATATTATCGCTCTGAGTTTGCTCTTCCCAAGAAAAGCAAACTCTAAAAATATGAAAAGTTTAAGTAGTGTAGTTACTCTTGCATTACTACCACATAGCTAGTAATGCATTGGTCAATGCATCTTATGCATTGGCACCCCATGGCTGTACGCGCTAAGCACTTTATTGTTGAAAAATATCTCTCCCTCAGAAGTAACGGATACGTACTTTCTATTCTTAACAAAATATTTTTTGAAATGTAGTTCCCAAGATTTAAGTAATACTTCCTTCAATGTTTTAAGTTATAAAATAAACTTTTAAAGATAGTCGATTTGCTTTTCTTATATATGTTTTTAAGACTAAATGTTAAATAATAAAGAAATAAATAATTTCTAATATAAGGATATAAATATTATTCATTTTACTTTAAGTATGCAAGAACGTTTTGAATAATCAGAATTATTGTGTTACATCTCTGCACGACAGGCATATTTCAAAAATCTTCTAAGAATAAATATTCAATTGCGGCTAGGAATTGCCAAGTATCAATAAATGTTAAATACTTTAGTCAGTTTTAGTCTTATGGGTCTTACTAGCATCTTACTATACGTAATTCGAAGAGGAGACCTTAATGAACAATTTACCACAAAAAGAAATTTTTCAAAATAATTGTTTCTTGCTCAAAAATTTAAAAGAATTCGTTCTCGGTGCCTGTGGATACGTATAGCTGTACGCTCAAGAATTACTCCTAACCTATTGGACCGATTTGCATGAAATGTGGTACACAGGTACAAATAAGTGTTCCGTTCCGCAAAAGCGATTTTTTCATTTTTTTTCTAAATCCTATATGACAGAAATGCGCCTTTTTTTTTTTACAAAAATATCAGTTTTTAAACTAGGAAACTGAAATTTTGCACCCGTATTAAGCGTCGAACAAAGGAAGTCGAATGTCTCTGGCTTATACAGATCGCGATGCTGTCACGTTTAAAATTTGAACTTTTTTTCAATATATCTCAAAAACTATCAAAGATAGAACATTCGAATAAATTTTGTTTTATAGTCTACCTAAAGCCCCATTCGATTTTACTTGAAATTTTTTTTTTCTAAAATCACAATTTAACATATATACAATGTGTTTTTTTGATAACCTTGCGATCAATTTTCTTGAAAAGTTTCTCAGTAATTTTTTTAATTTTCTTGTATCAAAAGCTTCTTTAATATTTAAGGGATTATGTGAGTTTAAAAAAGACCGACGATTCAGTATCGGAGTAATTCGACCTTGAATAAAATTCTGCTCTAACTATCTGGGTTCCTATGAAAGTTGCAAAAATGAAACTCAGTGAGCATATGTATGTCTAAGAAGCCTCAATTGTACCAATACGAACAACTGAATATACTAAACTTATTTTGAGCAATCAAATTTTTTTCAAAAAACTTTTTAGTACTTAATATCCTGTATATTTTATACATTTCAATAGCCCTTGTAATTCTATTTAAAATGATACCGCACATGATGGGCCTAACTCTTATTGTTTCAAAGATATGACCTTTAATAACTTAAAATTTCGCAACTTGCCGCCATGCAACCGACGTTCAACAATCATATTATGCACATGTAAGTCCTAAATAATAGCACATAGATGCAAAGTTACAGGAAAAAATATTTTACGTTGTATGAGACCCATAAGACTATAAGACATATAACTTGGTGCTTTTGCAATTGAATAAATGTTATCAGTGGCTGGTGCACATTATAATTTTGGCAGGTGTTCAAAATGATCATTTTATTCAGAAACTCTATTTTAAAACTAAAACACTTAAATTTTGATCGCATATAGTATCTTGTATTATGTGTCGAAAGAAATTAGCACCATGCCTGAAATTGGTATAGAACGCGACGTTTAAAATTTTTCAAACTTTTCTATATATCTCAGGAACTAGAATACTTGAATAAACTGTATTGTATAAGCTACCAAAAACCAGCTCACTTTTAGTTGAAACATTTTTTTGTAAAATTACAATTTAACATATTTACAGGATATTTTTTGTTTTGCAATATTTGCGATCCATTTGCTCGAAAACGGCTATTGTTAGACCCCACACATTTGGGGTCTAACTCTTATCGTTTCCAAGTTATGACCCTTAATATCTTAAAATTTGTTAACTTGTTATGGCAAACGACATTCATTCAAAAGTTATATACACATATAAGGCCTAAATAATAGCACATATATGCAATGTTATAGGAAAAATTATTTTACGTTGTATGAGACATATAAACTGTGCTTTTGCAATTGAATAAATGTTGTTATCAGAGGCGAGTGCACCTTATAATTTTGGGACTAATTCAAAATGATTATATTATTGAGAAATTCAGATTAAAATTAGAAAACTGGAATTTCGCTCGCATATAGTATATTGTATTATGCGTAGAATGAAAGTAGTGCCATCCCTGCAACTGTTATAAAATGCGACGTTGCCACATTTAAAATTTTACAAACTTTTTCATATATTTCAAGAACTATAAAAGATAGGACAGTTGAATAAACTTTCTTATATAAGCTACAAAGAGCTCGTTGAATTTTATTTGAAACTTTATTTTGTAAAATGACAATTTAACTATATACAGGATGTTTTTTTTTTGTTTTCTAAGCTTTGCGATCCATTTATTTGAAACCGGATATTGTACTACATTAAACATCTCGGTTCCTCTGAAAGTTGGAAAAGAAAACTTGGGGAACATGTGTACCTCAATTTTTTGCAAAACGGACATGAGGAAAAATAACTCCAGAGCAGCAGCGAGGAAAATGTAAGTGAAAAACGGCAGTAGGCCGCGCCAAAGTGGACAGCGAAGGTGTTCGCGCCGTAGGCAAATATGGGGACCAGGGAATTAATGGGTAAGCAAATTCATGAATAGACGAATTCACAAGGCCAAGGCAACTGCTCTTTTATAAATCAGCCAAAAAGAGAGTCCAGATCGGTTGGAAGCCATGGAAAATCGAACAGCAGAGCAAATATAGGGACCGAGGGATTCATGGGTAGGCGATTTATAGGTTAGACTAATGTTGTTTAGTTTACTCTAAACACTATTCTGCTAATTCAATTTAATAGTCGACTTAAAATGTGACACTCAAAACTAAAAGGTTCAACTTTTGTTTTATATCAAAACTTATAACAAAACGTAGGGCTTCCAGTATATGAAAGAAGGGGTCGCGATCACGTATTTATAATTCATTAGTGATTCTAATCGCGCTCGTTATTTTTGACTGACATTTTTTTGTTTCATTTTAATTATAATTCAAAATATCTAGGACGTCTTCTTTCCAGATAAAACATTTTAAATATAAAATTTTGCGATTAATATATGGAAAAGTTTGATATACGTTCTTCTGCATAATTGATGATGAGAAAATTGTTTTATTTGTGCATGAATTCAGAGCTGCCGATATTCTGACGTCAGAGGGCTCGGTTGCTTAGCATTTGCGATGGACTTGTAGATTGGTTCATCCTGAGATTAATTCGTCGGCGAACTTCGCTTGTTTATGAGGTTGATTCGTTGGTGAGGTTGATTCGACGCGATTGTTGGTGAGTTCGTTGGTCTAGGTTTCTCCCTTTGACGTCGACTTTCTCCGTGGATGTTCTAAAGCACGGTTAAAGGGTACAGGTCGAAGTTAGAAAATATGTGGATACGAGAAAAAACATGAAAAATGAATTTTAAGAGGGTCGAAATATTCAACCGAAAAATTACCTAATGTAATGAGTATATACCTGATTTGCTGTTTATAGCAGATTTTTTTTTATACTGACTTGTAGAATTTAAGATAGAAATTTTCATAGTGTCTCGTTGTGGCCCTTATAAGAACAAACCGTTTTTACACTTACACTGTGTTTTTACACCGAGGTTCTAAGATTCTGTTTCTATGATAGGGTATTCTCCAATCAGATTTTACGTGCAAGCAAATAACAAACTGCAATCCCCTTCTACTGCAAACACCAACCAATCAAGGGAATGGTGGCAGTTTTACGGGGAAAGCGTTCAAAACGGCGTATGCTCCTTTCAAAACAATAGAAAAATCTGGTTGGACGAAAGTAACAACCTCAAGGTTCATTGAACTAATTTGTTGAACATACGATCGAAATCTCGACCAAACGAGGTTACGCAAAGTTCAATAAACTCATTAAAAGTTGTTTGTTGATAATTGGATAACATAAAATCTTACGACCAGACAGGAACAATGAACGCAGAGTTCAACAAACCCATTAAGACTTGTTTACTTGAAAGTGGATATCATAAAAACAATATCCTCGAACGTATAAAAAAATATCTATTGAAGAACCGATGACCTAAATGCACACACGTGCAACTAAATCATGAATCTTGATTCTTAATCCCTTTTGTCATTAATTCTTTGAGCAAAACAGCAAAAGAAAGGACTATGTACATGGGAGTGCTACCATGTTTTCCATCTCTCTCTCTCTCTCTCTCTTTCGGTCTCTGTGGGCACGGGCGTTGCGTGGCTTTCTACAGTTGCTTTCATCTCTCTTTATCTCTCTATGTGCAAGGGAGTACTAGAGTTGCATAGTGGGCCGACATCTCTCTATATCCAGAGTTCGCTGACTGTTCGCAAAAAAAACTTCTGGGATTATACATCGTACAACTTTTCAAGTGTGTTTATTGCTTGTTTTATACCATTTATCGACTCTGTGGAGGGTATATACAATATGCCGATAACACCCTAACATAATCTTTTTGAGGTTGCTCACACAGTGCCACAAATTTTCTTCTTAAAGGGTCAACATTTAGAAGTCTACCTGACCCTGGAATATACTTGGCAAAATATTCACGCATAGCTGGATGATCCAATTTATGAATCGGGATGTTTGTTTTGAGAAACATGTTTACAGTTTACAGTACCAGCCGTAGAAGATTTCTTTTTGATGTGAGCTGGTAACAACGTGTGCTTGCTCAGTGTATCTTTTGTGTCACCATCCAAACAAATGTTGCAATATTTGCAAATCACAATATTTATATCTGATAGATACAGGCCATCTTCGTTGAATTCTTTTACTCTTTCTTCTAAAGCTCTCTTAGGGCAGACAATTTTTAATTGCAATGAACGAAAAAATATTTGTAATAAAACACATGCGTACGCATACGAACAAACACTCGAACGAACGCGTATGAACGAACACTGTTTCCTCTCACTCACTCAACTGACAACTGATCGCGAGTTGAGTGGCTGGTACGGCGGGCTGGTGGGAAAGATGAATCATTTTGAGAGCGCGCTATGAGAGAGCGGGAGATGAATCATTTCGAGGGAAGACTCAAATTTTTTCGTAAATACTAGGCGTACAAATACTGTACAATACTAGACCCAAAGGATATACCAATAGATTTTTGTCATCTAAAGAAAACCCAGAATGGTCCCAACTTTCTAGCCAACAAGCTTAAAAACAAAATTATAGCATTCTTAGTACAAAACCCAGTATTGATATTGGAGATTTTACAAACTTAAATCTAAGTCAAGTAGAAATTTTTTGAGACAATGTTAAACTAATGTGATCTTAAAATGTTAAATGTTATAGTGTTTGTAAAATGTATGTTTTATTTTATTTCAATATTTTTATCGTACACGATTTTGTAATTTTATATGATATTTATATGACTTGTAATTTTAATTTGACTTGGGTAACATTTTATGTGACGGCACCAATAAATAATCTATCTATCTATCTATCTAAAAAAACACAAAGTGGCAATTTTCTCATAAATTCGCATCTATTTAGTAAAATCGAAAATTCCGTACCTTCAATTATGATTTTATCATTCAGTTGTCAGCCATCACCACGTGGAAAGCCATCAAAGTTTTTAAGCCATATTTTTAGGTTATTTATAGAAATACTGCCAAAGTCTACATGTTCCGATATAGATTTTCCAATATTCATCATTCTCGATAACGGTTCATGATACGTATAATTGCTTGTAGAGTATTTGTTATAGAATATATCATTGCAACGCGTATTTAATGTGGGACATCAATTTTTATATCTCCAAGCAACTCTTTACAATTCATAGAGCCGCTTATTATTTTATGTAACCAAAGGACATGTATTGCAAACTTACATCTACTTTCCAAGGTCTGTAAATTTAAATACATTTGTCCTGATTCCAAAGATATTTCATCTGACATTTCTTAATTAAATCTTATATTTATTTAAAATTTATTTTGTATATATTCTAATGTTTTTATATATTTTTTATAATGTGTTTTATAATGTACAGTAATTTGTAGACATGAGTGATGGATAATAAATATATAAGAAAATAGGTGAAGACAAATAGTATAGAGAAAATTCAACTTTTTATTCCTCATTTCGTTTATGATAGAAGCGGGAGATATATAGGCAATTCCTAATGGTATTGCAAAGAGGGGCTGTGCTATAGCCCATCTTCGTATATGTTAGATAGAGACTCAATTCAATCATATAATTGGTAGGTGAACATAAAGAAATCGACAATACGCTTGAAAGTAAATACATATATTAGGAAATAGTAATAATACTAATTCAATGGTATGTAAAGAGGGGCTGTAATACAGCCCATCTTCGTAGATGGGTTAGAAGAACCACTAAAAATATATAGGAAATAAAGACCCGGTGAAACTATTGAATTCAATAATAGAACGAACTAATGTTACATAAAGATGTCTCTAGGTATATGCGTTAAAATTATAACTAAACCTTGTAATAAAACCCAGAGATTGTAGGCTTTGTTTCTTAATAGGCTCTATGTGTAAATTAAATGATTATTTATAGCCTAAAATGACTTGCTCATTTTAGTCATTTGACTTGCTCATTTTAGATCCCGCATTTGCTCAACAGTTGAAGGTTATTTAAGTGATGTTGGCTAGTAAATACAGTCTTAGTTCTATCAAATATCATAACAAAGCACTTATCAATATTGGCAGGTAGTCTATTTATTTTGCTCCATTTACCAAATGCTTCAAGATCAGTTTGTAATGATTGTGTGTCCTCATGGCAATTGATTGGTTTAAAAAAATGTAGGTCTTCGGCAAATAATATAAATGACGTATTTACAAATATTTTGTAGATGTCATTTATAAATAGACTAGTTATAAATAGAAAGGAGAAATAGTGCGTAGTTTTTGAAAAAGAGGATAACAGTATGGATGAGTTCGAGAGCAGAACAGGGAGCAGAGGATCCTTGTTTGGCAACTCAGAGAGTTTAAATATGGGAGGCAATGAATCAAAAAGGAAGTGTGAGGAGCAACACGAGGAAGATAATATAAACTTTCAGATGATAATATTAAATGAATTAAAGGTGATAAAAATAGAGCTAAAGGAATAAAAGACGAAATCAAGTAGATAAAGATAGAAAATGGAAACATGAGGAAGGAGTTTGAGGAAAAAGAGGATAACTGGCGGAAAGAGAAATATGAGATGGAACGTAGAATAAGAGAATTGGAAGCAAGGGATCATGAAAGGCAGCGTAGAGAGAAGAAACTAAACATAGTAATATATGGAGTGAAAGAGCAGATGACGGGAGCTGATGAAATAAAAAGGAAGGTATCTGTTAAAATACATAGTACCATTCATGTCACAGATTATTATAGAATAGGTAAAATGGATGGAAACAAAAAGGAAAGGCCAGTATTAATAAGATTAAACAGGTGGGTGGAGAAAATGGAAGTAATGTAGAGGAAGAAGTTTTTGAAAGATAGCGGGATATTTATAGAAGATGACTTAACAGAAAAGAAGAGGGAAGTAAGGAAGAAGATACGGATGGTGAGGAGAGGAAAGAGGAGAGGAGAGGGAGCGGGTGAGAAGTGGTTACATGAAAGCATGGGTAAGAAATACATTATTGGTATGGAGTATGGATCAATGGAAAACTGAGAACGAATAGACGTGGCGGAATAGAGGAAAAAGAGAAAATAAGAATAGTGTCGAAGTAGAGTGTGGAAGTAGAATGTGTATAAATAATAATGTGGAAGATAATGAAAAGGAGATAAATAATTTAATGGAAGGGAATAGAAAGGAAACCAGAAGAGGCGAGAAGGAGTGGAAAGTCATAAGCGGAGAACGAAGTTAGAATGAAAGCGATATAGAGATGTGTGAAAATGAAATGAAAGAAAGAGAAAAACGCTTAAGGATGGGAGTGTAAAAGAGAAGGACAAAAACAAACTAAAAGCGTATGTTGAAATATAGTAGGTTTATATGGGAAAATAAATGATGATGAAATTATGAAATATATTAGAGGATATGATATTATAGGATTAGTAGACACATGGGTGGAGAGCGATAAATGGGAATAAGTGAAGGGTAGTTTACCACAAAATTATATTTGGAGTAATAAAATGCCTAAAAGGAAACATGATAAGGGAAGGGTGCCTGGAGGAATGATACTGGGAATAAAAGTAGCTTTAGAAAGCGAGGAGGTGGCTGGGTTACAATATTGGAGGGATAATAGGAAAGCGTATAAATGTGGAAGAGAAGAAATGGTTGTTCTTGGTGATATATGTGAATCAAGGATGGCAAGAATACATGAGAGCAATAAGGTGAGTAGGGATAATGTTAATGGGTGATTGGAATGTGAGAGTGGGAGAGGAAGATATTATTAATGTTGGATTGGAAGGGGAGTATATTGAGACGAAATCGAATGATAAAAAAGACGAGTGAATGTAATAGGTTTATAGAATGGTTGGAAGAAGAGGAATTATGGATGACGAATGGTAATGTGAAAGGTGATTGGGAAGGCGCATATACGTTTAGGGGCATGGAGGGGGCTCGGTAGTGGGTTATGTTGTAATGAATGAAAGGGCGTAAGGATGTATGATAATTATGAAAGTGGGTAAAAGAGTGGAGTCTGATCATATCCCACTTGAGGCTGAATGGAAAATAGGAGTGAAAGAAGGGGAATAGAAGAAGGAGGGAAAGAGATGTTGGGCCGAAAGAGAAAGAAATGTAATAAAACGATTGATTTCAGAAAAAGAGGTGTGGAAATATATAAGAGAAAGAAGGGAGAAAACAGAAGTAAAAGAGATTAAGTTGGAGGAATGGGAAAAAAAGTGTAAAGGAAGCATGGAACAAATAGGAGAAGGTAGGAGTTACAAATGTATTCGAATGAAAAGAGTGGTAGAAGATGAAGAAGATGTAACAATTGAAAAGGAGAAAGAAGAAGACGTTAGAGAAAGAATTAGAAGGGCGAAGGAGGGAAGAGCAGTTGGTCCCGACGGAATACTGTTGGAAGTGTGGACAAGTTTGAATTACGAAGGACTGAAAGCGTTAACACGTGGAATGAATGCCGTGTGGATGGGAGTGCAGGAGGTACCCGAAAAATGGAGAGAAGGAGATATAATACCAGTATATAAAAGGTGAAACCGGAGTGATGTAAATAGTTATAGGGAGATAATAATTATGAATTAACTATATAGAATGTATGCAAGAGTATTGAATGAAAAGCTGAAAATGAAATAATAGAAAAAAAAAACGCATTGTCAAATACACAGACGGGTTATATTCAAGGCAAAAGTACAACTGACAATATAGTCACGATTAATTAAATAATGAATCAAGAGTTGAGTCAGGAGAAAAAGCTGTACATAGTCTTCATAGATTTAAAGTCAGCATTTGATAAGATGGAGAGGGAAAGGTTGTGGACAAGAATGAATGAGATTGACATATCGGGGAGAGTGATAGAAAAAGTAAGAAGGCTGTATGAAGGAACAAGAGGTAAGAGCGAGAATGGGGGATCGTGTGTCAGGATGGTTTTATATGGACAAGGGTGTGAGATATGGACAAGGTTGCCCCTTGAGTGCAAGTTTGTTCAATTTATATATTTCAGATTTATATAATCTGTGTTAAACAAAGGGCAGGCTGGAATAGTGATATTGGATGGAACAAAGATATGGTCACTCGTATGCGGATGATATCGTATGCTTGGCTAAGAAAAAGGAAGAAATCGATGAAATGATTGTAAGAGTAAGTAGTATATGGAAAAAAGGGGAGTGGAATTGAATGTGGAAAAAACAAAAGTGGCGGTGTGTAAGAAAGGAGGGATAGATATTAAAAAAGATATGTTTAAATTGGATGGAAAAGTGATAGAGTGTGTGAAGAAGTACAAATATCTAGGTTATATGCTGAGTAGGAATGGAGAGTGAATGAGTGTATGAAAATGGTGGTAAGAACAGCCGAAGTGGCAGCAGCGAGTGTAAGAAATGTATGGGGAACAAACTTAGGTGATTCAACAAAAATGAGGTTAGTGATATACAATACATGTGTAAGAAGTATCTTCTTGTATAGGGCTGAGGTGTAGGCAGTGAACGAGAAAGAGGAGATAGAAAGAATAGGCATTAAATATTTAAAGAAGATACTGGGTGTGGAAAGATCTACGCTATGAGAAATGAGGTTGGTCAATGAAAAGAAGGATAAAAGATGGGATGAAATATGAAAGGGAGGTGGAGGAGATTTATAAGAGTGTAGAGATGCAAGAGAGATATGCGAGAATTAAGGAAAGTAGGTATAATAGAAGGTATGTAGAATTGATGGCGGAAGGAGAATTACCGAGATATTTAAAATCTGAAATGAGCATGAATGAGAAAAGGGTGAATGCTAGATTTAGGTGTGGGAGTAAGGAAGGCGGGATCATGTATTGAATGAATGAGAAGGACGAAGTTACAGATTATGTCGAAGTAAGGATGAAAAATGGGAACTTTGGGTGAATGAATATCATGCCAAAAGATTAACAGAAGAGGAAAGAAGAATGTTGAATAATTGGAGGGTATGCATGGGTCAGGAAGGATATGGTTGGATGTAATGGTAAAATAAGGAAGAAGTAAGAAGAAGGGAAGGGATATGAAGAAGATTTATGTGTTGGTCCGTTCTGGTTCCACCTTTCTATAAGTGTGTACATATGTGTTTATGTGGGTATATGAATATATATATAATATGTATATGGAAAGGGGTAAATTTAAGAGGAATTTTAATTTACTTTGTATTGTAATTAATGTAGTTAATTGTGTTATGTAATTATGAAGTGTTAGTATGAAAATACAGACCGTTTATATAT
>WYDF02015346.1:0-13444 GCA_009867245.2 Adranes taylori
TGCACAAAATATTTTGTGTACAGATGAATCTTGTTTTAAACGTAATGGTTTCTTTAACAACCACAATACACATTATTTGGCCCTAGAAAATCCTCATTTATCTCGGCAGGTTCATTTTCAGCAACAGTTTTTTTTTTTGTAAATGGACAGAATTATAGCTAATCGTTTATTTTTTACCAAATCGGTTACATGGTGAAACATATTTACATTTCTTGCTGAAGCTCTGAAATAATTACCTTGATGATTTACCTCTTTCAATTTATCGACAGATATGGTTTCTACAAGATGGTGAACCGCCTCATTACTATGCAAATGTGAGAGCATATCTTAATAATATGTTTTATGATAATAATATGTTTGACGTTAACAATCCAATAAACAATGAAGAACAATTACGCGATAGAATTAGAGAATCGTTCGATATAATCCGTAATATTAATAGATATATGTGTAGAGCTGCTTTGGAAAATTGGGCGCCGAAGAGCACGTCCTTGTATTCAAGAAGACGGAGGACATTTTGAACATCTTTTATAAATAGTCTTACGTGTTTCGTTTCTTATAATTTATTCCGACGCTTGTTAACAAAATATAATAAATAATTTTGGTGTACAAGATTTAATTAACTTTCTGGTTTCATATTAAATGTACCAAAAAAGCTTACAAAGTGATAAAAAATGCATTTGTTGATTAAATTGTAACATTGGTTTCACAAACATCTAATACCGTCTAAAAAATGTGAAAAGGGAATTGTTTCTGGATGAATGACTAATAGCTAGAAATAAAACGATTTCTGAGTAATTTATGCCGTATTTTAGAATTTTTTATTGCAGTACTAACAGTACTTTTACAGACCTTTAAATTTAGCATTCTATTTCTAAAGTGTCTGTATATCGATTTTAAAATTATTTGAATATAGGTCAATGTTATTGGTAAATTTCAATAGCTTTTCTAAAAATATTGACTTATTTTGCTTTTCAAAAGTTAACTTTTAAACCTTATAAAAAAAATTTTTTCTTAAAGAAATTGATGTAGTAACACTTGCTTTATTACTATTAAAATTAATGCACGAAATTGTGAATATACCTGTATAGTCACCATACACAGTTTTCTTTCTCTTATAAATTTTCATTGGTTGACACCCTTCAGCGGCCAAAAGCTGATTTACGGCACACAGATTATCTTTTTTAACGAATTTTCTAGCATAGATGCCATTTTTTTTAAATTCAGTCAGCACACTGTCAGAAAAAAGTAAACTGCTATTTGTAACAGATACTCCAGTACTATACGCCAGTGAATGCCGTTGCCATCATGGCTACGCTGATCAGACGTGTTTCTATTGAACTATCCTCGTAGATTGTCTAAGTTTTAGTTTTAAAATCTCTAAGCGGTAGTTTCTTAATTTCGTTGGTCATGTTATAAATATTAATTGACATTGTGATTGGAGCCTACAATATTTTTGTTAGCGAATGAGAGTCCCAAATAATGTTTTGTTTATTTATTATTTGACGCGACGCCTAATTGTAAATCAACAATGACTTAACTTGAGATTTAGAAGAGTATTTGAAAGGTCTCTTTCTCTTCTTACTTTTACTGTTATACCAGCTAACTCAACTCTGTTTTGTTGTATTTGACAGGTTCCATTTTCGTGGATTGGTTCGCAGATTTTAATTTCCACGTGTCCAATGGTTCCTCCCCTCTTTTGCTGAATACCTAGATCTCACTAACTTGAATGACAACTGGTTTAATTACTACTCAATAAATTCTCTTTTGAATATTACAAGCACTTTGCCGAAGCGCCTTGTTTACTTGTAATTCGTTTGAGAATTCATTTGATGCGTTAAATGAGCGGCGTAATTGTAAATCAACAATGAATGAAGTCAAGATTTGTACAAGCATGCGATTTAGAAAAGTATTATTTGAAAGGCTTTTTGTGATTACATGTAGAGAAGCATCCCATTGTAGGACTGAAACAATGATAAATTTTCCCTTACCAAACTCATCCGCTCACCGGGCCTTCCCAGTTACTTAATTTCATGCTTCTCCGACAAGATCGAGCTGCGTTTGCCTACGAACTCAGTTGTCGCACGTTATCTTCTACTTAATTCAGCTACCTCGATCTTGTAGTCTTCTTCCTTCAAGGTCTTGATGGAATACCCAGCGTACAGTTTCCCCTCCATCGCATCTTCTTATTGCTCTCTTTCTCTTCTGCTTTGTACTGATATACCAGCTTGCTATACTCTGTTATGTTGTATTCGACATTTTCCATTTTCGTGGATTGGTCTCTATATTTTAACTAGTCCCTCGTTTCCAATGCTGAGGTCCGTCTAGGACCACTTTCTTTGATTCTTCCTCAAGTTCTTCACACGTTGTGGTACACTTCCTAGAATTACTATACCATCAGTCTGGACTAAATACTGTACTGCCTGGTTACAGCATTCCAGGTTGAATTCGGATTTCTACCTCGTATGAAACCCGCCTTTGCACCTTCACTCATATCAATGTTTTAAACGACTCTTAAATTCCAATTTGAAGCTGAAAAGTAAGCACTTTGCCGAAGCTCCTTGTTTACTTGTAATTCGTTTGAGAATTCATTTTGAGTTTGTTTGGTATTCCAATCTTTCCTAGAGTTTCGTGTATGCACCTTCTAGTTTAGTTAGTCGTATGTCATCTAGAAATAGAGATAGATTTGGTGGACAGGTATATTGTATTCTTAGTATGCGTAGTAATAGTAATGTAAAAGTGTAGTCAGTTGTGTTTCGGTTGTGGCTTACCCCACTTTGATAATACTCAATTACTCGTTCCTTATAATTCCGCATAGTCACTTAAACGTCGTGCAAGGATTTTTGTACCCAGCGATATGCCTCTATAATTAGGGCAATAAAGTTTGGATCCCTTTGTGTGTTGGGCATAACAACGTTACCAATCATTCTTCCAGCATCAGTTCTTCTTCTCATATCTTTAACATTAGTTGGTATATTTGGTTAAGTACAAAACAATCAAATATAAAATAATAATTGTTACATTTGTAATAGGTTATAGTTGTTTATATATCTTTTTGTCTGATGAACGATAATAAATTTTCTATTGCTCCTTAACTTGGATTTTATTGACTTAATCTTTATTATAAATCAATGGCTCTATTCATGCTGGTTAAATGACCGACAAATTTATTCTGAAACTAATTATAATGCAAGAGTTAGGGCGTCTTCTTTCCATTATTTTTTAAAAAGAACAAAGATAGAATTTTAACGAACTAAGTATGAAAACGATATATTTTATATTATTTATAAATGATGTTCGGAAATGTAATGATGAACGAATCGCCCATCCAGTGTGTGAATCGCAGATGTTGATATTACGGTGTCAGATAACGTACAGGGAGTGTCTGTTTGTAACCGAATGGAAACGCTCTGCGAACGGCGGTGAGCGAATGCTGATTCTTGTAGGCGAATTTGTTGCTTAGATTGGCGACGTCGACCCGTTGGTGACGGTGATGCTTTGATAAGGATGATTCGTTGGTGAGGTTGACTTGTTGGTCAGGCTGTGATTGCGACTTCTCCATTGGCTTCTTCGTGTCCTGGAAGATATTTCTATTAAAATCTTTAGGAAGTGAAAAGTTCCTACCAATAAGAAACATTCGTTTATCTGTTGAGAATCCTAAAGAACAATATTGCATCGTATCCCCCGTCAACGTTCGTGATATCATCCAAACAGATTTAATGTGCAAACGATTTCACGAACAGTAACCTCCCCTACCAATGTAGAAGCTAGCCAATCGAGAAATAGCGGCGACAATTTTTACAGTGATTGCGTTCAAAAGTCGCACGCTCCTTTCAAGTAAGTAGGAAAATAAGGTTAGGTGAGGGTATCGCCTGCAAAGATCATTGAACTCATTACGAACATTCGTTGGAAACAATATAGCATCAAATTTCGGGTCAGAAGACAGTAAACGCAAAGTTCAACCCATTTAGAATTGTGAAATTGGATATCGTAAAACCTTCGATCAGGCGAAGTCAATGAACATAGAGTTTATTGAAAGCATTAAACAAAACATAATGAAACAAAAAAGGATCTGTCTCCTCGGACTAATCGGACAGTGTACACATATATGTACAATTTGGTTATCGCTCTGCATTTGAACGAGCAAAAAAGCTCGAAAACAGCCGTTCAACGTGCACTGAAATCATAAATTGCTTTAAATCCCCCTCTATGTATAGAGTTTAGATGCTTGCCCGGGAAATGCACTGGGGTTATACATCGCATAACTTAGTATTGATTTATTTGTTTAGCTAGTTTCTAGTGGGTTAATGGGCTGATAATTATTTGATTGATTGTTTTATTTTATATATAATATGTCGATAATACATTTATTTATGTCGAAGATGGCACACACCAAAATAAAACGTTCCGACTTAAAATAAGTAATTGATGTCTTTTCTATTTTTAAAATAATGAATCTATTTTTTATATTTTTTTCTTTTCATTAAATTTTTTGTAGCAAACATATCTGAAACAATAACAGATGAATTAATGCAGAAATTGTATGGGCCTGATATGGTAATAGCAGATGTAACATTCGGTGATAGATCAAAAATAGAAATGAAAATGGCCGATGTACAAGTTCCTGAAAAACTAGAAAAATTCGTCGAGGATGTAAAGTAGGTTATAAAACTTCATGTTATTAAATTGTATAAAACTTTTTTGACTTTCCTTCGTCGTAATGAAATTTATGTGATTTATTGATTGGCTTTGAGCTTAAGTTGAATTGCGTTTAATTTGAGCCTATGATCTTAATTTATAATTGTCGCGAAAGTTATTAAGGCTTTTAGTGACAAAATACTGTTTTTGGTACACACTGATCAATTCTTCTTGAACTAGTAAACATTTGAAACAAAACATTTTATCTCACTTAAATTTACAGTTCCGCGTTGAAAAATTTTGCAATCTTTTGCCACGTTATTGCTTTAGATAACTCTCTTCAAATTGCCTGCACCGTTTCTGAACATTCTATTATATTACAACCCTTAATATACGAGGGTGATTTGAAGGCAATCTAGCCTAAATAAGAAAACGCACGGTTTTTGTTTTTTTTATCATTTATTTTTCAACATAGTTCCCTTTCAAGGCAGCGCACTTTCAAGACGACTTTCCAACTTCTTCGTCCCTTCCGAAAAGTAATTTCGCTCGAGCTCTTCAACATACTGGGAAGTCTCGGTCATCATTTCACCGTTTGTTGCAAAACGGTGTCCTCTGATCCATACTCTTAGCCTAATTGGTTCCATTTTGCCTGCACGACGACCGTTTTGTGAGTGGGTGCGTTGCCATAATGAAAGAGAACTTTTTTGCGAACCAAATCAGGGTGTTTTTTCTTCAATTCGGTGTCGAAGCGGTCCAATAATGCTGCGTAGTTATCGCCAGTTATGGTTTTATCCTTTGCCAAGTAATCAATAAGAACAATACCTTTCGCATCCCAAAAAACAGTCGCTATCTCCTTACCGGCAGATCGGGCTGCCTGTGCCTTCTTCAGAGGGCCTTCGCCGCTTTTTTTCCACTGATTTGACTGCTCCTTCATCTCCGGCATGTAGTAATGGACCCACGTTTCATCAACAGTAAGATATCGACAAAAAATCCTTCGGATCACGTTTTATCTTTGCGAAAAGCTTCTCCGAATCCGTCACACAGTGCGTTTTTTGTCGATAGTGACTAAGCGGCGCCCATCGCGCGAATTGCTTTTTCATATCCAAATGTTTGTGTATCATGGCTCAGTTGATATGTTTGCAGCCGCTGCAAGCTCATAGATTTTGATTCGACGGCTTGCCATAATCATATCATGGATTTTGTTTATTATTTCTGTTGTAGTGATATTGGAACGCCATGGGTGGTCATCATCAAAAACATTCGTTTCATTACGAACAAACTAATTGTTCTTTTTGCTTCAGGCGCAAATTTTGACAGACGCCATGTGCTGTATGGCAGATGTCAAAACCAATATGGCGTTCGTTGTCACGTAACGCCTTCTATCGAAGGCTAGATTTATATCAGACCACCCTCGTATTGCAATGAAAATTTCATGGTTGTTAATTTATTACATGAGAATTTAAGCTTTAAAGATGAAGAAATAAAATTATCTCTTGTTTGGTTGATTTAAAACAATTTTGAATTGATTCGTCAATTGTGTGTATTTAGTTGTATGAATCTATTTGTACAGAAATGGAATATATCCTCTAACGGCGTTCGGAGCTAAACAACCGCCACCACCGAGATCGCGGGCGATCTCGCCTGAAGTGGCCGAATCGGAAAAATCTGTAACACCCGAACCAACAGACGTCGAGACGCGCAAAATTGTCAATATGATCTGTCAGGTTAGACAACCAATAGACATCACAAGGATCAAAGATGATAGCAATGACGAAACGATGGTAAGTAGTAGTAACTAACAAGAAAACTTTCTATTTTCTCGATGCCGTATTTGACACCTCGATTAATAATTATTGATTTTTATTAATTGATATTTTTTCAGCTTTCAATTGTTTTACGAATGGATGATAAAATGAATAGAGAATTAACAACGGCATTGATGCACAGTGATACGCCTTCTTCTCTAGCACTAGATCTTGTACATTTTGGTTTTATTAACGAGGTAATAATATTTCTAAATATTTTAATTTTCGTAATACAGCGATTCCCAACTCACGTTACGCATACTGTGTCTGTATGCCAAAATGAATGCTCAATATATTATGTGATTCATTGTTTCACTGTTTTGTATAAGTATAATGATAGTGGAATCTGGAATGTAATTTTGATACAAAAATAACGATATAATATAGTGAAACGAGACAAGCTAATTTATGACTGTTTTATTTTTTATTTCGCCAATCGAATATTCGAGTCTAGAGTCCTAGACCATTCTGTGTCAAGTGAACAAAATTCTTGAAGGTTTTAGACTCTTTATTGTTTTTATTTTATACTTTGCTTACCCGTTGTACCAAATTAAATTAAAACGTTTTGAGTAATCGTTTTTGAGTTCTTTCTATTTGGCCGATCTTGAACGTGTCGGCGTCTACGTTGTTTCCGTAACTTTATTGAAGCAAACAACATTTTAAAGTACTTAATTAGGACATTAAAATAATTTATTACATTCCATAGGTTATGATAAGAAAAACTTTAAGTCTTTAAGGAGGGTACAAAATAAAAAAAAAATTATATGTTTAAGTATTCTGAAAAACGACTGCTTATATTTTGCTGTATTTTGTTTGACAAGTGCACAAAATGAAATGTCATGCCAAGTAAGAAAACTGTTTGTTCATGAAACTTAATGATTAGAACCGTTTAATTGCAGGAACGTAATGGTGTGCAGAATTGCTTGCGTATTATCTTTTTGGATCATTCCGGTACCCAATAATCATCGTATAATTATATTTGACGTCAGTCTGTACATGTCACTGATGTAGCACAGAAAGGGCAGAGGTTCAAGAACGAATCCCTGCTATACGCCGCTAAAAATGTTGGGTTCTGTAGAGTACCTGCCTCGACACGAATTCGTACGATCTGTTAAGAAACTTCGGATCCATGTGAGAAGGTTACCTCTGATTCCCATTGCATCTAGCTTGTACAATAATCTTTCCGTCGGCATTTTGTTGAATGTTTTTTCGAAATCCAGATATATGATGTCTATGGACTCATATAGCCATATGGAGAAATCCATATTGCTATTCTCCAAATGCGCCATTTTCAAGTAAAAATTTAGTGATGTCCGGCTATTATTTTCTCCACACATTTGCAGAGTATTGAAGTTGGCTAATTCGTTTGTAGTTTTCGGCTTTTCTTTTATCGCCCTTATATGTTGGGATAATTGTGGTTTGTCTCCATTCATCAGTTACTACACCTCTGATCAAAAAGCCGATCATAACTTGCGCATTTTTGGAGAAACATGGCTGGTATTTTGTCCGGTCCCGGACTGGTATTTGTCTTTGTCGAACAGGTTGTTTAAAATTTTTTGTACCCTTGCCGGCTGTATATTAACTGAATCAATATGATTTGCCATTCTCAGTAAGTATGGTAGGAGGGGACCATATGCTTCCTGAGAGTAGACTGTAAAGAACACTTTGGCAAATGTTTTCGCTATTAATGTGCTGTCTGTGATTGGTGTGTCTTTGATTGGTACGTCTGTGATGGGTACGATTATGTAGTAGTACTGCATTATGACGTCAATTACCCTAAAATAACACCGGCAAGTTGCATCTTTCTCATAACCTAGAAGAAAGAATTTCTCGCTAAATCACAGTTAAATGATACCAAACATTTATTCATTTTTATAATGCAAAATATATTTCAAAATTCTCATGATTCCACGAATTTTTCATATACAATTGTCGCCTTTTATTACATTAGTTTTTTCTAGAATTCTTTCACGTAAAACATATCTATTTCTGATTTACATGCAAATTTTTATGCTCATAAAAAATTGGAAAACAAGCTTCTAAAAAACAAATCATTGTTCTCAGAAGTTTAATAAGCTTTATAGGCGAATTAAGTTTAAAACTTTTAAACCTTTTTCTTCTTAGAAGTTAACACAGATCAAAGATAAAACACTTTTATATTTCACATATTCAAATAATATTCGTAATGAGGAATCATAATTTCTTTTTAAAATCTTGTGTACAGTTAATCCTAATTTATCTGACAATTTTACCTTTGACAATATTGATCTCACTTTGGAGCTTAGTGTTAGGATGCTTCAAACGTAATTGAAAAATTTTTTGGTCTTTGGAAATGCAATTGGTCTTATCGATGAAAACTTGTACGTTTGCTTCAATTATACAATGGTCGGATTTTCCTATAGGCGATTTTACATCGACGTCGGTTATTAATTTTTAATCACATATGAATAGCAGGTCAAGTACTGTTGGATTATTATTAGCGCGGTACCTTGTTGATTCATTTACTAGCTGATACAAATGGCTATTGGTATATGAATCGAAAAAATAATCTGCGAACTCATTGCTGTTAGTGATCATGTTCTGCGGCGAGTTTATTTGGAGTAGGTTAAAGTCACCAAAAATTATGAGATTTCTATGCTGAGATACTTAAATTATTATCCATCGATGTTTTATGGAAAATAGGTAAGTTATTCTGCGGCCTATAGCCGCATATTAAATTGAATTCGTTTTGACTCTATTTTGCCCTAACGAATAGTACTTCGCTCGATCCATCACTTAGATCCGCAGTACTTAATGTATTACGCTTATGCCCTTTAAGATAATTTATTAGGTATATCATCTCCTCTTGTTTTTCCGGTCTGCTCTACTAAGCGTGTAGTTTGGAAAATATACTATACTATCAGGTATGTTAGTATTTTACCATGTCTCAGATATCATAATTATGTGAGGTACAGTGACTGATACTGCGGATATAACGATGATTTCGCATAAGTTCGGTTTAGTATTATTTTGCCTATTATTTACGTGGTTGTGTTCTTTGCCTATCATACCACCGCTTTCTCTGTTGTTTTTTTCACAGATTCTCGATAAGCAAAATGATACATGCCTACTGAAAACAATACCTGTTTCCCAGTTACTTGATTGAGTTCAGTAGTTTCTGTGAATGCTGCTCTTATGTTGAAAGAGACAAGCGAACAATTTTCTAAGCGCCTGTATATAATCTTTTTACAGTTGAAATCGTTCCTGCTGTACTTTTTATTTAGATATTCTTGTAATTGCTCACCAGTCATATTTGATCTGTTTACCAATTTGTTACTTTGTGACTAGTTAGGTTATACCAAAGTAAATGTCTGTAGGTTTTTTGCGCTATTATAGGTACCAAATAAAATAGTTAGACGTTTTGAGTATTTAATTCATTGTTTGAATTATGTTAAGGTGTTTAATTCTAATTTAAATTCTTTACGTTTGGCTGAGTATTTATGGAAATTTATGTTTATATCGCTTATACATATTTAGTTATGTGATAATTTATTTGTAATTAGTTATACTTACTTTTAAGTGAAAAATTATTAAAGTTACTAAACATAATATTGCCAAAACGTAAGTTTAGATGTAATCATAATCTATAATTTTAAACTGTTAAGAATGATCAAGATAGGGTCGCTATGATGATAGAAGATGCGATCCAGAATAGTTCCGAGCAGGCGAGTCCGGCACACAGCTTCCCTTACCTTCCATTAGGCGTCGTTCCACTTATGATGCAGACGCCTCCTTCTTCGTTAATTGGCGTTACGGCGCTACCGGCATCCCTAGCGTCGGGCACTGCCATTTTATTCGGTGAACCTTCACCACCCACGTCTTCAATCGTAAGTATTTATTAATTTATTTACTTTCTGTTTTATTTTGTTCTGTGCACCTCCGAGGAGTTTCAATTTCAACATATATTAAATATCTATTATACTGAAATCGATTTGTTTTCGGGCAGATTATGCGTAAGGATTCCTTAAATGTCGAGAGTAAATTTTACATGTTATTCTGAATATTTATATATGTTTGCATAGATATGTGTTTATCAAATTTGTTCTTAAATTCATTTTTTCCACTAGCACACACTACACCGCCTGGGAGCGCGTTCTAATAGTTCACCACTCGGTTCGAAATGAAGAACTTTCTCCGATTCTTTGTATATTTCTTGTCTGGAGCTTGATTATGTTGCCACATAGATGAGTGTTCGAGCTACGGCTTAAAATCTTGGAAAGTTTACACGAACTTCTGTTTTCATGTGTATCTAGACCCAGACTTTTAGTCTGGGTCTAGATACGCCTATTTTCATAATTCAGATGACGAAGTGCCCAGATCTTACTGATTCTTCGCTGTACTTTTTTCGTTAATTGAATATCCTTCTTGTAGTGCGGGTTTCACACTAATACAGCATGTTGAAGAATAGGCCTTACATACGTTTTATAAATGGTAACAATATTTGTTGTATTAATATCAGAGAAGGATTTTAGGATTAGCTAATTTGTAGTGTTGGTTTTTTTTTATTACTTTTGCTGTTTGTTTCTCCCATTTCAGGCCGTCAGAAATTATGACTCCTAGGTCACACTGTTCCCTTAGTGATTTTAGAGGTTGTCCATTTAGGTAGTAGCGAACTTTTGGATTATTTTTCCCAATATGGAGGACCACACATTTTGACACGTTTAGTGTTAGGAGCCATTGCTTCGTCTAGCTGTATATTTTGTTTAGATCGTCCTGATGTATTATGTTCTGCGTTACTGGATTACCATATAGTTTGGTGACATCTACATACTGACTAATTTCACATTGAATGGTTTTACATGTCACTGACGTATAGAACGAATAGAAGAGGTCCCAATACAGATCCCTGTGAAACTCCACTGTCTGTCAACATTGTACTGGTCAGACAGACTACCATTGGCTTTCGTTTTAAATGTTAGGAAATTCTCTATCCATGTCAACAACTTCCCACTGATTCCATTATTTTTGATTTTGTGTAGCAATCGATTAAATGGTACTCGGTCGAATGCCCTCTCAAAGTCGAGATAGATAACATCAGTTGGCATGTTCCTGTCATGATCAGATGTCCATCTATCAACATATTTTAGCTATCTATCAACAAGTTATAACAGACCGGCCAGGCCGAAAGCCAAGTTGAATATCCGGCAGGGCCTCGTGTAGATAATCAGTTAGTTCCCATACAATGATTTTTT
Organism: Adranes taylori; assembly: GCA_009867245.2. Taxonomy (NCBI): domain Eukaryota; kingdom Metazoa; phylum Arthropoda; class Insecta; order Coleoptera; family Staphylinidae; genus Adranes; species Adranes taylori. The sequence continues at coordinate 11,675 of WYDF02015346.1, forward strand.
CCAAAAGTTTACATGCTACCGATGTCAGCGAGATTGGTCGGTAGTTATACTGGTGAGTTGATTATTTTGAGAACTTGTAGAGTTGCAGAAATACTGGTTATTTCTTTGATGAAAGTGGATTGAAACTGTTGTGGAAATTTTTTGCAACTTTTTCTGGTTCGGTTGTGCCGTCTTCGTCGCCCTAAAGTGTGATAATGGGTGCTTTTGTTGTGAGCGACTTGGATATTTAATTGTAAAAGGCCTTACCTCCTTTATTTATTATAAGATTTTCGTAGTTTGTTCTGCTATTTCTTATTGTTGATATAAGAGTGTTATTAATTTTTTGGTAGGCTCTGTAATCATTTTCATTGTTTGTGCTTCTATATTTATCCCACGTTGCTCGTTTTAAAGAGATAAGATAAAGATAAAGTTTATTTACTATAAGATTCATACAATTTCTGTACAGTAAAATGCATAAATAAAAGACAAAACGTCAGAAAATTACATACTATGATGTATGTACATATGAATGGTGATAACATATAGTCTAATAAAAAAATAATATAATGATAAATAATAATTGAAAACTGTGTAAGTTCTGATACAGTATATAGTCTTCATATTTGAAAAATAACAATATTAATAATTGGAAACTATAAAATTGAAAACTATGAATAATAATAATATTTGAAAAATATGTAAGTTCTATACAGTATACAGTCTTATCCATATTTGAAAAATAACAATCTTCTGTTATTTGCTTTTAATGATACCAGAGAACATTGAAAAATTATTGTAATTCTATTCTATATAATGCTTAATTTGTATTGTTTATATTTGTATTTTATGAGATGTTAAAACGGAAGTACATAATGATATGTTTAGACATGTGTAACATGTCATATATACTTATAATAATCCTGTAAATTATAAGGTTCTATATCACAAAGCAGATTTATTAAAGTTGTTCGGAAGTTAACTTCATCAATAATGCGCGTGTCATAATGCGCGTGTCTTATAGTTGTTTTGGTAGTGAGTTAAATAATCTTAAAGAGGAATACATTGGTAATTTTTCTGTAATATTTAACCTATGGGTTGGTTAATGATAGCTGCTATGCCTTGTGTTGTATATGTGCGTGATTTGGTGTTTACAAAATTTTTCTTTGTTTTTCCAGTTAAACATTAGGCATTCAATAATATAAATAGCCGTAATCGTTAACAAATGATTTGATTTGAACACATTTCTACATGATTCAATAAATTTCATACCATTCATTATTCTAATAACCCGCTTTTGTAGAATGAATAGTTTTTGTACAATTGAACTTTGACCCCAGAGAATGATTCCAAATGTACCATGTTGTCGATATGTCTGTTGAACCATGGTTGTCTATTTTTTGTTTCGTTTTTTGATTCGTACTGGCACATATTTTTGGATGGATTTATTTAGAATTGTGTACAATGCTCTGATATTGCGATTATCTTCTGTCAGCTTTCTCCATGAGCTATTGATGAAACGATCCATAGATATATAATCAGCTTTCTCATAGTTTGGATAATATATTTTCTTTACGGGTTTGTGCGAAGTGAGACACACTTGTGCATTAACAATTATTGATATGATTTAAATTTTAATTGCACTGGAATATAGATTTAACTTACTTTTTTGAATATCGTTGTATTGGCCCCGTAATATCTAATGTATAAAATTGTTTAGACAGGTGACCAAAAATTGTACAATAAATGAAACTAACTTTTCATTACGAACGTTTTCGATATTTAAATATCATC
>WYDF02015357.1:0-13443 GCA_009867245.2 Adranes taylori
CCAACCAGATGGACCAACGACATCAAAAGGATAAAGACCAACTGGATAGAGGCAGCACAGGATCGGCCAGGATGGAGAAAGCTACTGGAGGGAGGGCCAGGAGGGAGACCTATATCCAGCAGTGGACGCGATTGGTCGCTTGATGATGATGATGATGATATAATTAGCCTAGCTAATTATATAAACCGTGTTGCCTAGCTAAGTCATCAGCTAACTACGCCCCATAGAGGTACCTTGTACGATAAATACAATGTACGCCTCCCTTCATAGGTCAACTAACATCAGGTCACTACTTACTTAATTTGTTAATTATTCCGATCCCAACACTGTGGTTGAGAGTGGGGTGCAGACCAATAGAGCATAAACTCGTCTCTATCCCATAATGTCAATGGTGTGTAATCGAGGTTTCAGAAAGCCTAACCACTCTGTGTGAGAGCCTAAGTAACCAAAAGCACACGTGACCATATAAAAGGGCTCACATTTTTCGTTAAACCCGCTGGTTCTTTCCAGTTTAAACGCAATGGTGTTACGAATCTTTCAACTGTAATTTATATCTTGCAGATCGTATTCTGTCATTGAAATAGAACAGACTAAATATTGTCTAAATAAACATGACGATTTTTTCCGGTTCCATCTTAGGGACAGTATTCGCTGCTTTGAGACTACGTGAGCAGTACTTCGGAAAGATTAGGGGAGTGCTAAACAATTAAAATCATGTCTGTTCATCGGTTAAAAATTTAATTGTTTAGTATCTGTTTCAAATTAATTCTATCACCAAATAAGTGCTAAAAAATTATTTAATGTGCACAATATAATAATTAATTATTTTTGTAATAAAACATCAAATTTAAGTACAATAAAAGTGCTCGCACTATTAAAAATTAATCAATCAAACTGCATATAATGAATTAAACTTAAACGATCTGCTTCATGAATGCAAATAATATGTCGTTTTAGATGTGTTTTCCTTTTAGCAACATATGCACAACCGCTCATCGGACAAGCGAATTGCGGTTCAATGCCGCACTCGAATTTCAAATGTGTTCGCAAAGTCGAATTGTGTTTATATATCTTACCGCATCTCGGACAAGTGAAACCTAAAAATTAAAAAACAAAAACATGAAGTAAAATCAAGCCGATTAGTGTGGATCATCAGCATTATGTACAAGGGTTTTATTTACACTTTTCACCGGATGTATTTTGACTAGCCATATTTAAAAGCCACTCAACCATTCGAAAAAGCCACTCAACACCAGATATAGGTATTATTATACCATTTCAAGAATCGATCTAAATGTAGAACAACCATAAAAGTTACTTAACAGATGCTTTTTTTCAATAATTACTTTTTTCTACGACCTAACAATCGTCGGAAAACATACGCCTATTGCAAGTCATACGTCTTATGATCATAATCGAGTAAACAATTCAGTTCGCAAATTGTTTTTGAAGCAGAGTGCTAACTCCTACGAAGGAAAAATGGCACTCGAATTCCGATAAAGCAATATATTTAATAATGTAAGACGAAACAATGATAATTCAAATGAAATATAAAAGTCCGACAATAAGTAAAAAGGATAAAATATTACAATACACGCGCGAAGCTCCTCAATAAAGCGAGAGAACAGAAAGACGACTACTTCAACTGGTACTGTGTTGCGCAAATAAAGCGTCAAGTAATACATAATGTAACCGTATTATATACCATATATCAGATGATTCTAAGGTCGAGTCCACATAGCGTATGATATGAACGGAAATATTAATTCTTAACAGTTTTAAATATTTGTTCGTTATTTTCTGTGATATAATTTTATTGAAATTTATTCAATTAATTATCAACGTTTAATAGAAATTATTTTATCCGTTAGTAGTGAACTTGATAAATTGAAAAATTTAATTCTAAAAGAAATTAGTGATTTATTATGTTGGAATTCCTTCCAACTCACATAAATTATAAAATAAATTTACATATTTGAATTCTCCAGATTTCAGCAGAGAATTCAAACGAACGTACTTTTGCTTTTAATTTTAATTTTCACTACATAAATGGCAGTCTGTACGAAATGGCTGTTTTATGTCTCGTTCTGTTTTATTCCAGGGTGACGCTACGAATACATGTAAAGGACAACACTATCTTTCATATGAATTTCCATCTATTCGTTAGCTTCTAAGGATATTCAACAATCGAGCATTATTTCTCATTTTATCTACTTATAAATAGAAGTAAAATACTTTAATAGGGAACCATTTATAATTAATCTTGTCTAATTAGAATTACTCTGCAAACATAAAGATTTAATGTTTATTTGTGCGAGCTATGAAGAAAAACTATTTCGTTCTATCTGTCAGGAGGATTAAGTCACTCGAATGACGCTCTGAGGGAACTCCCAAAACTGGCGCATGTCAAATAAGCTACCATCTCTGGGTTTTCAACACGGCTAAATTCTGTAACATTTATGCCTTTTTCATAACATAGGTCTTTTTCTGAAACAAGATAAATCTTCTAAAACTTTCTAGAATGTTTCGAGGATTCTAAGTTTACGCCTTGCTGCCGTCGGCTCTCTAAACAGGAATACAGAATGGGATATAAGACGGAATACAGAATGGGCCTGATTTCCGTACAGACAATCAGTTCTGCACTGAAAATTAAAATCAACAGCAAAAGTACGTTCGTTCGTCCGCTAAAATATGGAGAATTCGAATATGTAAATACATCATTGATTTCTTTGTGAAATAAATTATTTCAATGCTTCATGTTCACTAACTCAAATAATATAAATTCTATTAAACGTCGATAATTAATTAAATAAATTTCCATAACATTGGTTTACTGCTACGAATTAATAATTGCCTGATTAAAACAAATACTAATTAACTGTTTCTATATTTACGTGCGTGTAGATTATAAGATTTTGAGATGGAAAATAAATATTTATATGATTAGATTAAATCAAAGTAAATTTGTATTTTATTATATCGTATGTCGTACTATTATTCCCTTGCGATTTCTTTTTAACTAAATAAATTTAGTAATATACTTGCCAAAAGAGTGAAATAATGCTTGAAAGTATACCGGCCCGGATTTTTTATATTAGATAAGAGGGTGATCCTGTTGATAGAATTTCTTCTCAGGATAGCTCTTCCAGCTAATAATTACATACAAATAATAATAATTACATAACAATATACGTGTAAAAAATTAACATGACTATGAATTAAAACAAAGCAATCACATCAAATATTATATTAGTAAAAGTCAATTTACAATGGTTCTAACAGATCACGACGCAATTAATTGCATCAACAATTACAACTTTTTACTTATGAGATTATAGTTCATCTCGAAATAATTTATAAAATATAAAATTAAAGAGGTGGATGTTAACTTAATGTTAATTAAAAAATTCTATGCATAAATAGCATATGTTGCTTTAAATTTCCTTTTTGTTTAAATGTTTTCTGACATCGATCGCACTTAAATTTGGGTAGTTTTCCGCAGTACTTATCCAAATGATTCGCTAAACGTCCAATGCTCTTGTAAATATTATAACAATTTGGACAAACGAGTTCTAAAATACAAATTAAACATTTTATATCAATGAATTAAAAAAAAATTATTATTTAAATAGAATAATTACATTAATTTATTCAATAAATTAGAAAGAAATAAAAACCTAGCTTCGGCTATAAAGAAATTATACTAATTTATTTAACTAATGTTATTAAAACCGCATTTTTTAAAAATTAAATCAACTATTTAATTATATTGTTAAAAGTGGTAAGAATTTGAAAACTGTAAATTAATAATTAAATAATATATCATAGTCATTATTAAACTACAAAAAATGCTGAGTCAATCTAAAATCTTGAGGACTACAAGCTTAACACAAATTGGGATTATCAAGAACAAACCATCGGTTAACCCTCGGATGCGTATGTGGCATCTCTAAAGACCCCCAGACGTGTTTAAAACTTACTCTGTTTGTTTCTTCAGTGAGATGATACTAGGCCTCTTGATAGGCATCATGTGTCGTTTTATAAAACATTCACATGAATTTGCAGGTAAATGAGAAATAGATATTTACATGAAAGAATTCGAGAAAAAACGATAATAATATTATAATGTAATATAATGTAATAAATACGATATAAAATTACTTAAAATCATGAGGAATATAAAATATATTTTTCATTATTAAAATAAACAAATGTTTGGTATCATTTCAATATAATTTCGCTAGAAATTCTTTTGTCCAAGATTATGAGAAAGACGTGATATGATCGATGACTATAAGATCATTTCAGAGGAATTTGATGTCAAAATGCGGTACTAATGCATAATTGCACCGCAATACACACCTACTAATTACGTTTTTAAGGGGAGAATGTCGCTGATTGGCGTAGCTCACAAGCTCAATCGCAAATGGCATTCATCTTTTGCAAACAAACAAATAGTTTTAATTTACTTTACATGTTTGATGTGAAAGTTTTTCACACGCTTTCTAATTGGTCTATTAAAATTGAGTTCATATTTAGAGAGATTTGTTGATCCACTATTGGCCGACGGAAAAATATGGCCGAATCAGTAAATATAAGCTTGATTCATATAAGTAAAGGTGAACATCGTGCCAAAGCAGTCTCTAATGTTTTCTCTAACGGCTCGCTAAAAGCATTATCCAGTTTCGGCGTAATATTTTGAATACATCTTAAAAAGACAGTTTCAAGTGTAACTAGTATTATTTATAACAAGAAATCGGGAAGTAGTAAAAGTTTAATACAAGCGCCAAGTATAGTTTTGTTAAATAATCAATCAGGTACGGGAAAAGTTTGATAAAAAGTACTTGAACAAACATCATCAGTGAAGTGAACGTCAATTGAGGATTACACTAACAGATATAGAATTAAATTTTGAATACGATGGCACAAAAGTAAGATTATTAAGCATTGTATAATTGAATAATATTTTGGCAATTTCATGCGCCTTATTCAACTGACAGATTTTTCTTATTTTTCTGTGCACGCTTTTATTGTGTTTTTATTATTTGATTGATTTGTCATTGATTTTATGGAGTTATGAGAATTATGGTCAACCCTGATTCGACCATATTTTTCCGTCCGCCAACAGCAGGTCAACAAATCTGTCTAAATCTGAACTCAATTTTAATAGACCAATTAGAAAGCGTGTGAAAAACTTTCACATGAAACATCTGACGTAAGTTAAAAATATTTCTTTGTTTGCAGAAGATGAGTCACTAATATATTTCCTATATGCGATTGAACTTGTGAGCTGCGCCAATCAACTACATTTCCCCTTAAAAACTTAATTAGTAGGTGTGTGTTACAGTACAATTATGCATTAGTACCGCATTATGCCGTCAAAATTTTCTGAAATGACTTTATAATCATCGGTGAAATCGTGTCTTTCGCATAACTTTGGACAAAAGAATTTCTAGTGAAATTAAATTGAAACGACACCAAACATTTGAAATCACCAGTTTGTAAATGTTCACGGTTGACCCTTGTTAATATAAGCAAAGGTGAACACCATGCCAAAGTAGTCTGTAATATTTTTCCTTAATCGTGCCACTATTGTAAAAAACTTAGCGCGTAGATTTATATTTCAGGGAGGAATATCTCTATTGACAAATATTCCTTTGGCGAAGGAATTGTTTGATAAAAGACATTATTATGGCACCTTTGAGACAAAATAAAATTGAAATTCCACGACTAATGAAGTCCTTGGGACCAAGAGAGCTAAATTCCTATATTTAGTTTCAAGAATAATATGACCATGTTTAGGTATGTATCTTGTCCAAGGAATTGTGTAATACTTCTAAGTACCATGCAAAATAATGATAGCAGTGTTGCAAGTAACCAAAGAAAGAATCCTGAGGTTATCAACTACTATAACCAAACAAAATCCCAGGTTGACAATTTCGATAAACTTGCAAGAACTTACACGACAAAGCGGAGTACACGACATTGGCCAATGCCGCATGCTGCAACATGCTAGACGTTGGTGTTATGTTTGTTATGTTATATTTGGTCAACAACATCTCGCACTTGTGTATTATTTTATAACACCATCCATCCGAGGGTTAGGTGCACGCTTATATTGCAACAATTAGCAGAAATAAACTTAATTAGCAAAAGTGACTATTATTGGTAAGAAAATTAATGAGTTTCATAGAATTAGTGAGGGTATCAAATAGTTGTGATCTTAAGGGTACCCTGGGAACCGAAATGACATTATCAAAGCGGATGACAAATATTTCTCTTATCAATTCAGAAATCAAAAGAAAATGGAGGTTTTTATACAGAAACTATTTTAGAAATTAAATTTTTATATTCCAAATTAAGAATTTAATAACAAAATTTGTACAGAGACCCTAACGGCTGAGTCATTTTAAATAAAACATATATATATATATATATATTAATTGGATAAGTTGCCCTTTCGAAAAAGTGCATATGAAATAGGTAATTAGCTTAAAAAGGACCAGGCTGGGTAGATTAATCCATTTCTGGCATAGGTGGTAGCCGTCATCAGTACCATCTGCCTGTATAGCATCATTGCAATCAGTTAATGAAACCAGCCACTTAGCACATTGAAGCAAATGGACTGTTTAAACTAGGCCTGCACAACATCCGGCCCGCGGGATGTTGTGCAGGCCTAATTTCGAAAATGCGTAGTATTATGAAACGATATTTCCACCAATTAATGTAGAAAGCTTGTGAATTTTCTTTTTATTCTTTAGCTACGGACGAAATCACCAATTTAAGGCTCCGCCTAATTTCTCATTTTCATTAGAGGTGTTGACAAAAACTGCTAATTTTCAAAGAACTCGCTGGGATGTGCTCCATGTCAAGTCGCACAACTGGAAAATGATATCATCAATGAAGTGATAAAGTGCAAGGAAAATTAGTAGGCATTAGATTTTATAAACTTAGTGGCAATTTGCACCGATGGGTCCCCAGAATATGACGGGTATTAATAAGAAAGCAATTGCGCTTCGTGAAAATTTTATCGGAAAACAAATAACAAAACATCATTGCATTATACATTTGCAGGACCGTGCAGCCAAATGTTGGATTCAGAACATGTTATGTCGGTTGTTGTCAAAATAGTCAACTATAAAAAATCAAGTGACCCAAACATTGGTGGTTTCAAGTTTTTCTTGAAGATACAGGCGCCGACTACAGAGACGTGCTATAGACCATGCAGAAATGAGATGATGAAGCCGAGGAAAAGTGCGTCAGCGATTCGTTGCTTTGAAGAAGGAAATATCTAAATTCCTAGAAGACCAAGCAAAGAATTCCCTGAACTTGAAGATGAGTCCTGGAATTATGACCTCTTCTTCTTTTGTGATATTACAATATATTTAAATGTCCTTAACGTTCAACTACAAGGCCAGCAACCATTTGTATTTTAAATGTTTGTAGCAGTAAAAGCTTTTAAACTGATAATGAAACTTTTCAAAACGCAGGAACCACACGATGAAATCAGTTACTTTCCCACTTGTGTACAGCATATTCTTCGTTATGAGCACGTGGTGCTGGGACCAAAATTTACGAACGAAATTAATGATTGTTAGAAGAATTTGATAAAAGATTTACTCTTTCTAAAGAAGAGGAGATTCAGTATATACTGTGAATCCCAATTGAAGATTTTATGTGTATCCGAGGATATACCATATTAATTGTAGCTGGAGTTTATCGATCTACAATGTTCGGCAATTTGCCGAAGCAAATCCAGAGAGAGCAGCCAGAAGGATTTCTACAAAAACTTGGATCGTGATACCGTGCACAGATAAGTTTAGTTATGATCATTAATAAATGCAAGCAATGTCTATGTCGGGTGATGATCATTTGGAAGACATCTTGAGAACATCTACTTCCAATATATCTCCTGAATACAACAAACTTGTTAAAGAAAAACGAACGTATCACATTAAATTTAATTCGTAAGTAATGAAGTATTCTTTATTATTATTTTCTTAATACCCCCCCCCCTGTTCTATTTTCTTTCGGCCCGCATAAGATTTTCATAAAGTATTACGAACCGCCTTACATTTTGAGTGGTGCAGGCCTGGTTTAAACTAATGTCGTGGAATTATTCCTGTAATTCCCGTACATATTTAAGTTTTATATAGAGTTCAGAGTCTCATATTAAATTGTTATTTTAATTATTATAAACATTATATGACTTTTCAAGTGTAAGGATTTATTGTATATAATAATATTAGTGTAGTGAACATGTCCGATGATTCCATATGCTAAGTGGTTGGTTTTCATTAACTGATTGCAATGATGCTATTGTGACAGAGGGATAACGGCTACCACCTATGCCAGTAATGAATCCATCTATCCTACCTGGCCCTTTTTAAGCTAATTACTTACTTCATATGGAGATTTTCGAAATGACAATTTACAGTAGTCTTCGATAGATGGTGTTATGTCACAACGAACGCCATATTGGTTTTGACATCTGCCACCCAACACATAACGTCTGTCAAAATTTGAAGCAGAAAGGGCAATGAGTTTGGTGTTTACAACCGTCGCAAGTAAGCAACTTTTGTGTTTAGTGAGAAATGGAAAAAATCGAATATCGTTCAATGACTAAGTTCCTTCAAAAGAAGGGGAAAACTAATGCAGAAATCAAAACCGAACTGGATACTATTTATGACGAGTCTGCATCGCCACTAGCAATAATTAGATTTGGGTTAGCTGAATTTGTTCATGGTCGAACGAGTCTTTTTGATTAAGACCACCCCGGGCCCTCAAATATTGTCGCTATACCAGAAATTGCCGTGATTCGATTTGTTCATCGATACGTCACTGTTTATAAAAAGTGCATCAGCTATTACACGCAGAAGACGAGGGAATATTCAAAATAGTGGAGAAAAAGCGATAAAGGCAAAGGCAATCCGATCGGCCGGTAATTATTGCGAAAGGCATTATTCTTATTGATTACTTGGCAAAGGGTAAAACCATAACCGACAATTAGTATGTAACATTATTGGACCGTTTTGACACCAAATTGAAGAACACACGCCCCTGGTTTGGCTCGGCTCGCAAAAAAGTTCTCTTCCAACATGACAACGCTCCTGCTCACAGAGTGGTCGTTGGGCAGGCAAAATTGAATCAATTTAGACTACAAATTGATCGACCAGCCACCGTATTCACCAGATCTAGCCCCTTTGCGACTTCTTGCTGTTCCCAAAACCTAAAAAATTAGCTCGGAGGACGCCGTTTTGCAACATGCGATAAAGTGACGATCGAAACTTCGCACTATTTTGAAGAGCTCGAGCAAAATAACTTTTTGGAATGGATGGAAAGTCGTCTTGAAAAGTGCATTGCTTTATAAGGGGACAATATTGAAAAATAAAGATTATGATAGGATCATAATCTCGTTTTCAAAATTTTCGATACTCTCCCAAGAAGGATGCAAATGTATTAGAAAACTCAATAAAACCTGTAAAAATATTCCGACCAAAAAAGAGGTAATTATTATGCTTAATAAACTGTCAAAAAAACAATATACCTAGAAAATTTGGTAAAGAGTTTCAATGGGCATAAATTAATTTAATTTTTTGAACAACCTGATCTAAAAGCTTTGAATGGATATTATGAACATTAAACTATGAACGCGTCAGCATGCTTTTTTGACGTACTTGGTATAATATAATTTAAAAAATACAATTTTCATCCACTTTTACAATCAAATACAACACATTTCACATATACATTTCCCATCTTGATAAACTCTGAGTACTCTTATGGCACACATTGACATGGTACTTGAGCGTGGAATTGTGACGATACTTCCTTTTGCAGTATGGACAAACGTAACGCGGTCCTTGTCCGCATTCGAATTTCATATGGTAACGGAGATTCTTTAGATATTTATAATTTCGGCCGCAATGACAGCTGTACATTTTATCCATAAAATGAGCTAAAAGTGTAAAAGATAAAGAACTTAGTTTTTAATTTATTAAATCGACTTCATTGTTTTACATACCATTAACTATTATTTCAAATCAAATACAAAATGCAATAAAAATTTACATAAAATCTATAAAACTAATAATAAATACTCAATTTACTACTAATAATACATTAACAATTTTTTTAAAAATAAGATTACATTCGAAGTCAGAGTCGTTCGAGAGATTAAAATTATTCAACAAGAAAGAATTCCAATAGTCCATATTTAATTGGTTAGTAGATGTAAACAAACGTTATCAATTAACAAATGTTGTAGATATGTTTCGGGATCACAATCATCCCCTCATCAGTATGATCAAAAAACTATTTGTAATATATCAGTCAATCACTCTATCAAACAGCTATTGGCATAAAAACAAAATAAAATTGAACTTGATCATTCTATAAATTAAGATACTAAAGAAACAACAAAAAATAACAACAAATATAAATAAAAGCCATACCTCTCTTAGAAGGAGTAAAGAATCTTTCCCTTTGTTTCATCTCCTTAATGTCCTTACCTATTCTTTCTGTCTTCAATAATTCTTTCCAATATTCCTATACCTTTTCTTCCTCCTCCGACACACACTCTGCATTACCCGCCACACGGTTTTTTCATAAGTCAAATTCGGGTACATCCATTCACCCAATGCTCATCCTTCCTCATCTCTTCCACATGTCCTACATATCCTCCCACTATCATCGATCCAATACCTGTTTCCTCTTTCCTTATTCATTCTTTTCATCTTATCATTCCTTTCATTTCCATGCTTACATCTTCTGTCAAAGCATTTGCTCTGCATTCATTATAGTGAAATATTTCATATTATATCTATCTCCCTTTCCTCAACCTTTTTCAATTTTCCTTGCACCTCAGTATCATTTACAACTTCCTCCCCATCACAAATTTTTTCGATCCATCTTTCCATAGACCCTCTTTGTTCTTCTCTTGCCCATTTTTTCGATATCACATTCTCATCCACCACAACCTTTCTCACATACTTTCTCTCATTAGTTTACTAACTTCTATATTCCTTTATTCCAACGTATATACATTCCACATTCTTGCAAAACTATCTCACTCTGTGTTGACATTTCTACTCCAATTATTTTCCTCAATACTCCACACACCACCATTCGCCAAACTTCCATTATTGTAATTCTCATTCTCACCAAATGTCCAAAATTTCCCTTCACACAAACATCTCAACTTTTCCATTCAGACTCTTTCTTTTTTAAAGCCAACCTTACATTTTTGTCGCAAATCCTATTATAATTTAAGGTAAAACCTAAATATTTATACATACTCACAATTTCAATCAAATTGCCTCGTAACTCAAACTTACTCGTAACTTTTTTACTCTCCTTCCCACTTCCTTCTTACACACCATCATTTTCGTTTTTTTCTCCATTCAACTGTAAATCTCTTCTCTTCATACACCTATTTACCCTTTCACTCATTTCTTTCATTTCTTCTCTTATTTTCGCCATACACACAAAATCTTCTGCATATCCCAATTATCAAACATTATCTATCTCAAGCAATGCCTCTCCACAGTATAAGTTTCTCAACAAATTTTCTAAATCTGCCAGGTAAATTTTAAACAAACTCCCGCGTTATTTACTTTTGTCCCTTCGTACCCTACTTTTGTCCAATCCTCTCAGAATCCCAATTATTCTTTCTAATATAACGAGTTCTTTCATTCACATTAAAAGTTTCTTTCTCACTATGTTGTAAAATGCTGATTATAAATCCAAAAACATATATAATTTCTTTCCGGTACACAACTCATGATTCATCAGGTATCTATTGGTCCGAATATAAAACTATGCGTTGACTCCAACAGGCAAGTTGAAAAAACTCAGTCTACAGTTATTGGCCAAATGTGCAACCACAGCTTGGAGTGCAATCAAATGTGAAACAATCGTTAAAGGATTTAGCAAATATTATGTTTCTAATTAAATAGATGCTACTGAATAGATGGAAAGAACTGTGGAAAGAAACTAGCTATGAATCTAGTTCCAGTAGAGAAGATGAACTGGGAAAGAGGAGGAGGAAGTTGATGACTAGGAATGATACCTAATTACATTCTATGTTAAAATAGAAATATTGTTTTTGAATTGTACTTTAAGGCATGTTTATTATTTACCTAGGCACTTTTAGGTGAAATTTCACAATGTCTTGATTAAATATATGCGAAAGCAGTCTTAAATGTGACTATTAAATTTTTCTAATAATCACCTCTCAAAAACTCAGGGTCGTCTTATATGTGAGGTCTTCTTATATTCGTGCCAATGCGGTAATATATGAATACCAAATTATTAGTGCCTCTTCCCTTTTGCGTGTTTGACAACACCCGGTTCTCACTCAACTATCTCAGAATCATTTTGTTCACTATATTTCCAAATAACGTATCTACTCCATTCATCATTGTACTCCCCTTATAATTCTCCATCTGTCTTCTGTCTTCTGCCATCTTTTCTCTTATAGATCAGGATTATTTCACCTGTTTACAGCATAATCTCCCTCACCTACCAAATCTCATTAAAACATCTTATTAATGCCTCAATTCCTTTCTTCCTCAGACCTCACTTGGAATTCTATCAGGGTCTGCCATACTTTTTTGTCCATTCTCCTTATTTCCTCTAATACTTCCTCTTCCTTTATATTCTCGCCATTATCGTTCGTACCATTTCCATTCATCCCTCCTTCGCACCCCTCATCTCTTTCCCTAACTTCTCCCCCCATTTGCTCATCCATTCTTTTATACTTACAATGCAGTCATTACAAATATCTTTTTGATTAATAACTTAGTCTAGAATCTAGATGAAGAGGGATGATCGCATTCCGAGGCATTTCTTAATTGATTGTGTTTTTTACATCTAGGAATCAATCAATTAAAGATGGAGTTTTTGGATTTTTTTCTTCTTTAGTTATTTTAGATGTGCCATGTTTGTAACAGAAACATTTATATAATCATATCAACTTTCATATGGTTGCAGTAAATAACATTACGAGATTTAACAATGCTACTGGTAGATTTTTCCGTACAGATTTTACATAATCCAGGACAAGTATACTCTAAATTCACTTCTAATTTTGTATCATGTGGAAATGAGATGAGCTTTCAAATTACGTTAGTTAGCAATTTCTTCCGTCAGTTGAGTGTAATGTCAATTGAGTGTCTACATAGCAATGCAGTGTAACTTCTCACAAATAGAGACACATTTCCTTTTCCTTTTTGCTAACCATTCACATTCTATCCAACGACATTTCAAAATATATTGTCACGTATTTTTTGGTTACGTGAACAATGGAAAGGATGAGAGTTGGGTGGCTATGTCCGACCATAATCCTTTCGCTGAATTTTGCGATGGGATGAAAATACTAAAATAAATTATGATCAACTACCGAGGGAAGAGTAGCCGTATTTGGACAAATGTGGGGGAGTG
>WYDF02015368.1:0-13443 GCA_009867245.2 Adranes taylori
ATTAGCCAAATCTATCCAGCCGTTCGCAAGTTATGCGCTTACCAACAAAACAGCAATTCATTTTTATTATATAGATTTATTATAAAAATATTTAATGTTTTGGTCTGATGTGAAAAAACTTATTAGATTTTTAAATTTTTATTGAGTTTCAAGCATGACCATGCTCTTCTTCAGAATATAAATAATGTGTTAATAAAACGAAAAAACTTCAAAATCAAAAGTTGAAAATTGAAAATAGACAATGTTATAATACAATGTTATTATATACAATTATAGTATAACATTGTTTACTTTTATTTTTCAAATTCTGATTTTTTAAGTATTTTATTATGTCTTTATTAACGTATTATTTATATTCTGAAGAAGGGCATGGTCATGCCTGAAACGTCAATAAAAGAGTAAAAATTCTAATTAGTTATTTCACATCAGACCAAAACATTAAAGTTATTTATAAGATATATATATATATATATATATATACTAGCGGATTTGGCATACGTTGTTCTGCCCCCACCTGGTTTACATATTTCCCTACGGCGCCTACAGCATTGCCGCGACCAACGACAAGGTCTCTTTTCCGTGACCAGCGACATGGTCTATTAGCCGCGGCCAGCGTTATGCCCTAATTGCCCCGACTTTGCCTAGGCCAGCTATATGACCTAATTGTTGCGGATTTGTAACTGCCCGCGATGTGTCTATTTGCCGCGGCCTTGTCGCAGCCAGCGTTATGGCCTAACTACTGCGGCTTTGCCGCGGGCAACGATATGGTATCTGGTGGCGGCAGCGTCATTTAGTGGCGAGTTACAACAAAGTGTATGGCATAAAAATATTCTTTGTACTCAAATACCTATGTATATAAGTTTTCATGGCGATCGGTTGAATAGTGTAGAAGTTGATGTGCTGCAGCCCCATTTATTGAGTTACAAACAAGTGGATAGTATACAAATATTCTTCGTACTAAAATACCTATGTATATCAATTTCCATGGCGATCTGTTGAACGGTATAAAAGTTGATGTACTGCAGCGTCATTTAGTGGCGAGTTACATATATATTATTTAATATATATGCATTCTATTTTGTATTTGTTATTTTAATATACTTTTTTGGAGTAGTAAAAAAGTTTAGATCCCGATGTTGGATTAAGATTTTATTTAAACGAAGAAGTTTAAATTTTAAGTCTGTTTGACTCCTAAAATTTCCCTTAAGCTGAGTTTAAATCCATAAAGTGGTAAAATTATTTTTTTTAAATTTATTCCGTTTATTATTATTTTGGCAAATTAGTGCATTGAATTTATAATTTCATTATATATTTTAGAAAGAATTGTTTATTATTTAAATTTTTTGTTGTTATCATTAAGTTTATTTTTTTTTTCATTGTTAATACGTCTTATTAGAGTATTTTTTCTAACAGTGACGGAACGAACAATTTTAGAATATATTCAACTCAATATATTGAATCATTATTAGTAACGTTAAATTGTGATTCAAAAGTTAATTGTAATTAGATATGTGTTAAAATTAATAAATTAAATTCAAACTATCTTTTTTTTGAATTTTTAAATCTCTCACAAAATTTATGATGCAGGCGGATATTTTAGGTATTCGTAAGTCATATTAAATTAATGCAACTGCAATTGAATGCATCAATGCAATTGCATTGATTAAAACAGTTTCATTTCTAACTAGATGATAACCCGTCGTAAATCGACTATCCATTACCAGGTCATATTTTATGTGCCCAAATGAGTTGGGTTATTTGACCCCTACAGGCGTTTTTCGTAAGTCACAAAGAGTTAAGTAGAAAATTAAGTTATATAATATAATATAACATAATAAGAAAATTTAAATGCACGCCACTGCTAGTATTGAATGTAAGCATTCGTACATACTACAAAAGTACTAACTATCTCACTCGCACATAAATGCTTGATGTAATAAAATCAAAAGAGTTCAAGACACAAATACGACAGACAGACGGACGGACAAAGTTAGACGTTTTTATATAAGTATTATTTAGGTGTACAAGACAAAGATAATTTAAGGAGATTGCCTAAAAAGTCAAAGAGTTTGTTTATATTACTTCATCTAAACGTTCATCTATATGCACTATAAATGTGCTAGAAAATTAAATGTTTTAATACTAACAAGAATGCTATTAAACATAAATAAATTTTATATGTATTGTGCATTCACAAGGAAAACGTTTCAAGGGAAGTAGACCCGAAAATTCAAAATTAAATTGAAAAAATTCTAATATTCTAAAGCCTTCTTTCTAGTAATTTAGCAATTAATGTGTTAAAAATGGAAATGTACTTAGCTGTATTCACCTTCACGAATGAGAGCTATTCTATTTGAAACAGCAAAGAAAAGAGAAACAAAAAAAAACAAAATATCGAAATTTATTTATACTCGCAAAAGAAAAGGTGAAAAATATAAAATCGATTGACATTAGAGTCCATCACAATAAAACCGTGTTGGTTTATTTATATATATATAGTTGGGCTTTTGATCGAGTTTTCTAAGTTGAGTCATTATTTAGTCTACCTAAGTTGAGTCATTAAAAAAGGTTAGCTTCTGCCTTTCAAAACAAACTGAAATTTAAATTCTGATATAAAGTAGCAGCTTTTTAAATCCTAAGAAACAAATTCTACATTGGGTGCTAATTCAAATTACTTTTGCCCGATGCAAAACAGGGTTGCCTTCTTGCTGAACAAGCACAATGGAATGCTTTTTATGATTACTCTTGATTAGCTTAAATAAAACACCACAAAATCCACTAGGCCCCGACATTTAATAATCCTAATTTATTAACATCTCTTTTAACAATGACTTTTTTATATTATTTATAAATAAAGTTTCAGACACTATTAGAAATTAGAAACGTAAAAATTTTATCCCTTAATTTAAGTCATTATTTATCTAATATTACATAAATGTATTCTATTATTTTTAGCACGAACAATCAAAAAGTACTAAACAAAACGCACGCAAACCACTGATTGCCCACAAAAGAATTTCCTGTTCTGGGAAAGACAATTAATAATTATTACTTTAGCTATACGAGACAATGTCCACAATTTCTCATTTACAAATACCGTGTGTAATAACTTACCATGTGAATAGCAATAATTATAGTTGCTCGTTCATCAGTGGCCATTCTATATTATGTGATCAGGAAATATATGCTGTGCTCCAAACAAAAAACCTAGAAACTCAATTGTTAATATACCAAAACACGATTCGGCTCCAAATTATTTCATACTGACTGATACAAGATCTGCAGCCCGGCAATTTTTTAAGTATGTTCACTGTAGCCTTTCTTACCACCAAATAAAAATATTAAATGCAAAGCACAGATTACTCTATTGATTTCTTGAATGTTTTGCTGTATTACTTTATTGATTGATTATAAATAGTAGGCTCAGTAGGATGCTAATCTTCATGAAAGTTAGAAAATATATCATAATGTATTGCGTGTTACATGACATAACTGTCTTATTCCGTCTATCTGCTAATTATTAACTTAATAATTATCCTATTGCCAATTTAGACAAAAATCTCTATTTGTTTTATATTTTCATTAAACAGATGCTATCAAAGCTACCAAAGGCAAGTTCATGTCGTCGAGTGGTGTACACATTTATCTACTGCAATGTAATATTATTATTATTGTAAGATTATTATTATGAAATATTATTATGTATTATATCAACAAGTACACTGTACACTTTTCATTTATTTTGTTAATATATCACGTATAATTTATTATTGTTAAGTTTGGTATATAAAACACAGGAATTGAAGTTAATTTGAGTTTATCAGTTTTAATTTATTAAAAAGATTTATATAGTTAGCCTTAATCTGTGTGTTTCACTCAACTCACGTTGATCTAGCAATAGCTCACGCATGAGTTTAACTTTACATATTTTCATTAACCTTTCATACATGGTGCAAAGACATGTAATATGCATGAATTATCAATAAAAAATTGGAAAAGTTATACTATTGTCACTTTAATATGTATACTAACGGTTAAGGAACATAACAGAATATTCCATGCATGTTCTATTAATCTGATTAGCATAATTAACGTGCTATAAGAATACTGAGTTCTAAGATTTTTCACTTCTAATATTCTTGATTGCTAGGATTGAGTTCCAAGATTATTTTATTATTTCATATTGTTTTGCGTGTTTATAATTTAACTGAATGTAAGAGGGCAACGTCGGGACGCGTCCTAATTACATTTTTACTTTAAATCCTCAACTATTCCAAGAGTAATACAATAAACGTTAATTCATACTCTTTCTACCATCTGTTAAAGGATAGCTTCCGCCATTTGCCGTCTCTTATTCGAAACATTTCAGTCTGCATATAGATATACGAAATTATTTTCTAAATAAAAACAATTAGTGTGTGAGAAGTACAGAAAGTACAAGTAAAGTAAGTATAAGTATTCTGTTTTAGTCTTTAAGAATAATTTAATCATTGTTATCTTTTAGGCAGCACCAGTTTGTGCACGTACAACCGTGACTGCCGCGAGTGGAAGTAAATCCTCCACGACCTCTAGTGAATCGGGTGCGAACAGTGATTCAAATTGGTATAAAGGATGTAAGTTGGATTTCCAGGGCTTATTAAGTACTTACGACTTTGAACGGGAGAGAAACCGAAATGTCCTTTGTTGCATTATTTGCAAAGAGTTATTTGCTAAGTACGAAGATGCAAAATTGTTGAAACGCGGGATTCTTCGGTTTGCTGATGTAATCAAAGTGGATATCGCGCAAAAGCTACAAAGAATTATTAAACATTTACTATCTCATATTCATTTAATTGCATTAGAAGCAAAGACAGCTTAGAATTGTGCAAAGAGGAATCAGAAAATCATTCATGGGTTCAAGTACTAAAACATATCGAGCAGGTGTTGTGAATGATGTGATTGCTTTGTGCTTGAATGTTTACAATGATGCACTCCTAGAAACGCCGGCTGCACGTACTTGGCCTGCAAGTACTCTAAATTCAATGCGTATACACACTCAATTAAATGATCTAAATAACTGAAAAGTTCAGATTTATAATTTTGAGCCACCCATCTTTTTTACATAACAAGGATCCTGTTATCTATCCAGAAACATTATTGAATATTAGAAGAAAAGTTGGCGAGAGTTTTAAGTCTGCAAATTGTATTGCAAATTGAAATTGATGATAGCGTAGATCGAAGCCATGAAGACATAAAAATTATTGTAGCTAAATGTGTTTCTGAAAACCGTTTTATTGGTGCAATTCACTCAGAAAAGAGAGGTGTCTAGGGATTGCTTGAAGCAACAGTCTGGAGTTGCGAATATTTGATTTGAATTTCGACTCAAGGGCAATCTGCTAATATTGGACGAGAAGGTTTATGAACACTTTTGGAAAAGCATATTGGTCGTAAATTAATAACCGCATAGTGTTCATCTCATCGATCTGATTTGGCAATGAAATCGGCATTTCAAACGGTTCCGAGATTAAAATGTAGTTGAATAAGACAGCTACACTTGATAGATATTTTCGAACATCTCCTATAAAAGTAAAGGAAATGCAACAGATTTTTCCAGAACATAATTCAATTTCAGCATATTTCTTATACGGTTTGCCAAACATGTAAACAATCTCATAACCGCAATTCTAGATATCTTATCGGTGTGTATTGCATATTGGCATAAACTGTCAAATGAATGCAACGAGAAAAAAGATATCAATATCACTAAAGGCATGCTCAACATCTGGGATAATACCAATTTACAGCAACTGATGCAAACATGTTAGATGACCGATGTTATCAGAATTTTTAAAGAACAACAAAATCTTCAAAAAGATTTCTTAATATTGCCAGATGTAATTACATTAATAAATGCCACTGTTTGTAATCTGAATCCGATGCTGCAGCATCTTTTTCCAGGAGGATGTGAAAAAAAATTACTTTCGAACAAAACAGCTTCAGATGTAGAGGATTTAAATACAGAGAACACCAGAAAAAGGCGCAAAGTTACTAATACTGGAAGACGTTCATGGCCTGCAGTTCGCATTGAAATTATTGCATCATTCATACATTTTTAGATGAGAGAATGAATGTTGAAGAAAATAAATTGATTAAAAATTTTATTCATCTTTGCACAGCATGTCTGCCAAAGAAATAATTGAAATTGGTTGAACTGTAGTTGAAACTGTATTTGGTAAATATAAAGTATCTGAATTTGCAATTATTACCCAGCAATTAAAGAATTAGAAGACTTACAAAAATTCTTTCCAGTAACTGATGATGTATTCTAAAAACTCCTATGTTCATTTTATATTTTATCGCCCCATTGAATGACTTGAGAAAGTGCTTTCTCACTCCAATCAGTTAAACTCTATTTACCAAATGTGTACATCTGATCAAACAATTAATTCGCAATTGTATATTTCATTGAATGGAGTAGGCACAGCGAATTACGATCCCCGACCTACAGTGGCAGTGAAAATATAGCATTTCGGATAATCAGGTTTTTTATTTCTTGCTTTAATTATGTATTTTTCAATACACAGAAAATGTATTGTTTTTATTACGTCGTAACTGGATCTGATAGTTGCCCCATGTAGTTTTGTTCAGTTCTGATTGAAGATATTTATGCTTTTTTATTCGCAAAATTGTCTAATAATCTTAACTGCTTTCTATTTTTATGGTTTACGCATTTCATATTAAAAGTGCTTATCGAAAACTGATGGCATATTGATGTTACAACACAATAAACTACATTCTAATTGTAATCTACTTTAATGACTGATCACTCCTTTTATGACCAAGCCCTTTGTGTAGTTGTTGCTTAAATTTCTACTTCTTTGGGTTTTTATACAATTTCCAATGTGCAGTTCCATAATGTCAAAGGATAAAATATCCTGTAAATGTAGAAGTGTAATTATTTCTTGCAATTTAACTTAGATATATTATCAACATTCAATTACACATATATGATACTAACAATTACAATCGAATAGATATTTCTGGAAACGCTAAAAATTCTTTCGGCTAAAATTGAGGTCAAAAATTTAAAAGGCTCATACATACGCACTAACAACATCTAACAGAATTTTATAAAAACGCAACTCGCATTACAGGAAATTTATTTAAGGTCAGGAAGGTTCAATATGAATCGTAAAACACAGTGCTTACTGCAAAATGGCCTGAAAACATGCTGCTGCTGTCAATATAGACATAAAATTACGACCAAATTTTCTCTGAGCTTTTTATTGTCGTATTTTTAATATAAATTTTTTTTCTAGTCATAATCTCTCTGCAAAATCATTGAGTTTATGCGATATATAAAATATTCATCATTATACCTCACGGATAAACTATAAATATAAAAATAATATTTTATAAGTGTATATAAATTCAAGTAATCACGTATTAAAATGTTGAGAACTTGATATATCTTCCACAAAAATTTTGAGTTGAAAAATATTGTAACAGCTAGTGATACATGAAGCACACATAAAAGAATTAATCCATCTTATTCCTTTTTAAATAAATTGGAAAGTTAGGCACATGACTTTGAAATGCTTTGGTAGCGGAAAGAAAATATATATAAAGAGACATTCAGTTTTACAGGGCGAAAAATAACTCAAATAAGTATATCGAAGCTATATTAAAGAAGTATATCGAAAAGAACACAAGTTGTCTAGTCATAAAAATAACGAAAAAAAATCTGGAATAAAGTCGTATAGAAAAAGCATATTGTCGCGTTTAGAATTAACATGACTTGGAATTAGGCTAGCTTTCCCAAACTTCTGCTGGTTGGAAAAACTCCCAATTCTTTCGGGATTAGAAAATAATAATAAATCAAGCTAGAGCTAAACTTGTTCTATTAGATCTGAAGGGTGGACTGGCCCTAAAGACATAACACTTACTTTAATGTTGCCTATTTGAAACAGCTTGAAAGAAGCAAATTTGACCCCACATACAAATAAAATACACTGAATAGTAATGGAAGATAAAACCAGGAATCTGTTTTGATAATCGATTTCGTAAATAAATTATTTATTCTTCTCCCAATAATTGATCAACAGGTGAACAAATGAACAGTTTATATAAAAGAAATATTGATTCATATTCATTCTAATAAATATTGATTCACATAGACATGCATACAATTTAGTTTTCCACTGATATGGAAATAAATATATAATTTTCCTCAGAACATAAGAGCATTTATTCAATCAATATCGGATCATTACATAAATAGTAATATGCTCTGCTATGATTACTTGTTGTATGTGAATATAGATTTATCTGCCAACGATATCATTTAATACACATTAAAACAGTAAAAATAGAAAACAAATCAGTTTGCTAACACGGTATCGAAAATGAAAGTTAATTACTTTATTATAAACGATTTAATGAATTTCTTCAGTTTCAACATTCGAGATAAAATATAATAATCTTTAATGCATACATTAATTCTTGGTTCATGATGATCACTGTAATTGTCGCCCAAGAACGTTTGTCTATTTACAAAATGAAGCGTTTACTATAGGGATCTGTACAGTAGAATCACATTAATCACTGCATTCATTTAATAAAATATAGATTTGGTTTAATAATTAACTAATTACCATTTAGAAATTGAAGTCTTTACTGTTTTATTTGCATAGCCATTTCTATCGTTACAATATAAAGAGGTGCAAAAAAAAATTATAAAAACAATTAAACAACAAAAAATGTTAGTAAGGAACCTACAAATACGGTTATTTGAAACCGTGTTCCGAAAAATCAGAAATTTTTTTTAAACTGCAAGTTTTAAACTGAAAATTCTTCTGGCTCTGAAAAATACTAAGTTGGCGGTTTCAGAAATAAAACATCCTCTAAGTTAAAGTAAATAGCAGCAAAAATGATTAAAAATTGGTAGCGAGAAAATACTAAAATCCATCATCGTAATGCTGAACAGGTGCTTGGAACAAGGTATTATTCCTAGTGTAATGCGAACGTAATAATCCAATATAAACATGAAAATATAACTGACGAAAACCACCGACCAATTATCCTCTTGTCTATTACATATAAATGAAAATGTTTCATTCTCAATGTCAAATTTATCAAATAAGCTAAGGAAGAAGTTTATTCATTAGCATTTCTCCCATTTCTACGTACGGTGACAACTGTTACTTTTGCGCAACACAACGGAATGCAACGCTCTTGCGCAAGAAGATCTACGCCTCATTTCAGTTACGGACATTATTGAAAGAATAACGATACCCAAATGGTGATGTTATAGAGCGGCATTAGAGAAAACCCTTGGACATGTTGAACTCCCTTGAGATGTCCAAACATCACGGTGAGATCTAGACCGCACCCGCCGATCAAATGATCGGACAGCCTAGGAGCAGTGGTAAGCAGAAACTTGGATTTGGTACCTCAATGGAAAAAAATGGTATTCAAGTTGAAAGCAATAAAACTGAGTGAGTGAGATTTATAGTACATTCACGTTTGGAGTAAAGCTGCCTCTGCTTCATACCTTTGTATAAATCAGAAGAAACAGAATACACCATTGCAGTACCAGTATAAAAAACAAGCACTAAACCAGTAGTGTTCAACAAATCGATTGTAGTTAAAATAATATGATTATGGGATCGAAATTAAAACGTGTTCCAATTTGTATACAAATCAATATCACCTTGCCTATAACTATTTGTTTTAGACTACAACGGTTGATTTTGGAATAAGAACAAAAGAATTTAATAAATACAAGATAGGTTATCAGTTGAGGCCTGCTAAGTAAAAACATTTAGAACTTACCATTGTGTTATAAAGAAACTTTACATCCGTAAAAGGAATACGTCTATGTTACGATACGCCAAGAAAGAAAAATTCGTGGACGTGATCGCCATTCCATCTTTCATATACTGGAAGTCCTACGTTTTGTTACATCTTGTATAAAACAAAAGTTGATCCATTTAGTTTTGACTGTTACCTTTGAAGTCGTCTATTACATTCAATTTGTACAATAGTGTTTAGGGTAAACTAACCAACATCAGCCTAACCCATACCCCGCCTACCCATGAATCGCCCGGTCCCCATACTGCCTACGGCGCGGACAGCTGCGATATCCGGTTTGGCATGCCTACGATTCCTATTGAGCCTCTTTTCTGCTAAATTCTAAAAGAACAGACTGCCTTGGTCATATGATTGGCTATTTTTGCCGGATTTTTCCCTACTGCCGCTTTTGAGTCACACTTTCTTCGTGTCTGTTTGGCGCAAAATTACGAAAGGTACCTGGGTCATACACTTGTACCTCAAGTTTTATTTTTTTTAACTTTCATATGCACCGAGATATTTAATATAGTACAATATCCGGTAAGTAAATCGATTGCAAATTTTACAAACAAAACACCCTGTATATATCTTAGTTTGTACTTTTAGAAAAAAATGTTTCAAATAAAATTGAGCGAGCTTTTGGTGGCCTATATAATAAAGTTTATTCATGTGTGGTATCTTTTATAGTGCCTGAAATATATCAAAAGGTTCGTAAAATTTTAAGTGTGGCAACATCGCGCTCTATACCACTTCCGAGGATGGCAT
The DNA here is from genome assembly GCA_009867245.2 of Adranes taylori. Classification (NCBI taxonomy): domain Eukaryota; kingdom Metazoa; phylum Arthropoda; class Insecta; order Coleoptera; family Staphylinidae; genus Adranes; species Adranes taylori. The sequence continues at coordinate 10,597 of WYDF02015368.1, forward strand.
TATTTTCATTCGAAAGCAGTTTGTATGTCTCATAAAACGTAAAATAATTTTTCCTGTAACTTTGCATATATGAGCTATTACGTTTGTCTTACATGTATATAATATGATTGTTGAATATCGGTTGCCATGTCTACAAGTTGCCAAATTTTAATTTATTAAGGGTCGTATCTTTAAATACCAAATCAGAACCAAAATATAAGAAAATATACAGGGTGTTAGTATAAAGTTTTTGAAAAAAAATTTATTGCTCAAAATCGGTCAAATATATTCAGTTGATCACACCGGTCTATAAAACAAAACAAACAGTCTATATATTTGGGTTTAGAACAGCAGGTTGAAAATCTGATAATGCTTGTGTTTTGATTATAAAAATTTTAAAACTTTTATTAATAAACAAACAAACCAAAAATATTGACAACTGGTTCAATGTTTTAAGTTTTTTTGAAGTTATAACGGGGTACAAGCCTCGTCAAAAAGTTTTTATAAATACGTTTTAGAAAAATCTCTAAAAGATTTTCAGAGATTCATATATCATTGCCTGATTTCAAAATGAATATATATTTTCAAACCAGTAGGTAAAAGGAAAAAACAATTTCTAAACAAATTTACCGTATTTCTGAAAAGAGAACTCAATAAGACATAAAACTGTTTTAATTTAAAACGAGAGAAAAACATTTTCCGCACCATCGTATCTCATTCAATAGCGGCTTCAATCTCTAAGGGATTTTTGTTGAACTAACGATAGATCGAAAGCTCAGTGACCTGTCGATATTTGACTGGAATGTATAATTCCTCTCATAGTACAGAAAATGTTTAGTAAAATATATTGACTTTGATATAATTGAAGTAAAGTTTCAATTTAATTCAAGAGGAATAATTTTATTGAAATTTTTGTTCTAGAATAAGAAGACTGCTAAACGTGATGATATAATATTAAGTGTATGTAATAACTATGGATTTAATTTATACTCCGTCAGCTAGTACCAGGAAATATTGAAAAAACTTTTAATTTCATTAAATCGTAAATGCTCACGATGTATATAACATGATTAATAACTTTCTAATATAACTTTATTAATGTTTAATTTCGTTCTCTACGTTTTATTTGTAATATTCCACTTTTCGTTCGTGTAATTACTTTGTTGCCTAAGCTTGAATCTACGATGTTCGAAATTTTAAGTTTAATGGAATTAACATCGCATGGAATATATTTCTACTTACTATTTCGCTGGACATTTTATTTTGATTTTCTGGTTTGTAGTCACATAATTATCATAATGAAACTACAAGCTAAGAGCACAAGAAGTGTTGGTATGATGTTATTTAAAATGTATCTGAAAATCATATTATTGTCTTAAAAGTAATTTACTGCATGAAGCTTAACATTTTCATTACCACATGTCTATTGCCACAAGAACGCGAATTGATTAAAATTTGTGATTATAAGAAATAGTGCGGGCAGAAAGTGACTAATTCAAAAAAAAAAGGATGTGAGATCCATTTGGAAAATTAAATAAATCGTCCCTACAGACGATGCAGATGCACAGGTGAAAGATGCTTTCTATGTCAACGTCGGACTCCAACTCGACAATATAGAAAGCAGATCAGCTTGACGAGCAATTTATATTCCAGAGTTGTAGGGCAGTAAAAAGTTCAAGAGTGGGACAATTTTAAGAACAAGTATTCAGCGACAATAGTACTAGACTTATTGAGTTATGCGGGCACTTCTCCCTGAAAATAACAAATACCTTCTTTAACCACATCGAGATCTATAAGTATAGTTGGCATCAATGAAGAAACTGTGTGGAATCCATTATGGCCTACGTCATAATTCGGAAAACCAGGCCATTCCCGGTAAATGATACTCCAATTCAAAATAGCGCTGATTGCGTGTCAGATCACGTTATGGTCAGAGCTATAATATGCTTTAGATACCTAGAAAGACAGCCAAAATCGACTACTACAGAATAGCTTACAGAATGTACTATGAAAGAAGACATTGAGTGGTAATGCTACAACTTACAGAGCTTCTTAAGTGACTCAACCAATATCAGCTTAGACTAGCACAGAATATGAGCAGCGACCAAAACAGAGGATTGGTCGAAGATTATGAATAGCTGAAAACATATCTTCAACAGGCAGCAATAGAAACACTGGACTATAAACCAAAAACCAAAGCAGTAACGCATAATATTAGATGGACTCAAGAGCTCCCACTCATAGTCGAACAAAAGAAATGACTTTACGATAAATGGCTGATGACAAAAGATCCAACCGATCAACTGCTACTAGTAATGGAGAGGCACCGCATCATATGACACTAGTAATGGAGAGATAACAATGGCAGTAACAAGAGCAAAAAAGGAACGCAGTTTGGGAGATTAAACGCAGACAGGGAAACAATTGAATGGTAAGTTATCGATCAAGGGAATGTTGGCATGTGATAAAAAAATCGACGAAATTGAAATGAGTTACTAAAATTTGACGTAGTGTTGGTATGGATCGATGGATAAAGCAATATCAAGAACTACTGACTGAACATTAGGGAATGCAATACCGGTATACCGAAAACCGGGATACCGTCCAAATTTTCGCCGGTATTAAAACCGAGATTCACCTTAAAAATACCGGTATTTTCGGTATTGGAACATTAGCGCTAGTTGATACACTTTACACGGAAGCTTGATTCGTGGAATCTCCCATTTACTTAAAATCAAATGAGATCCCGTCCACTGTAGCTAAAGGCTGTTAGTTCAGTGCGGAGTGTTTATTCAGTACGTAGACACAAATTGAGAGTGAAAGTTGTTAGTTTTGTGCTTGTGCAATAATTAATATATGTAAGTAAAT
>WYDF02015379.1:0-13443 GCA_009867245.2 Adranes taylori
CTTTCTCTACTGGGAAGTTCTGTGTAGTTTCATTTCCTACTTTCACCGATGCTGTTTGATTTATGTAGAGGTTCTTTCCTCTACATAAATCAAACGATCGATCTTATTAGAAACACATATTTACAACAAACCGGAACATTTATAAATTTACTCCAAATATTTTCAAATAATTTGTCTCGATATAAATTATGGAGTAAATTTAATTCAAGTAGTTTTCAAGTAAATTTAATTCAAAATATGACATATTACAAAGATTATGATAAAACGACATACCATAATATCTACTGGTGCATTAATTGGAGCAATGGCACTGATAGTTTCCGTGTAGTGGAATGCTGGATCTTGTTTCTTATAGGTAAATTGCGCCCCTGCTCCATGCACTATTCTGCTATTCACAAACTGCCATTCACCGTTTAGGAAGTAAGATCCGTTTGTAGAATCACGTAACGCTGTTAAAAAATAATAAAATGTAGTTTATATCTGTACCGACGGGGAAAGTATGAGCTAGAAACATACGAATTACACATAAAAGATAAACTTTAAAATTGAGTTGACTCGGTTCGTGTGTTTTATAGACTTGTGCGCTTTCAAACGTTTTTATTGTACTTTTATTTCTCTTCGCTTATGTTAAATGAAATAAAAAAACATTTTTTTTTGTTTTACGTAGGAAGTGGAGAAATCCTCAAAAGGCGAAGGATGCCCGTTGCTTCCAGCGTGGGATTTTTACCCACTAAAACTCAACTCCCTGTTGGGATAGTATATTTTTGGGAGATTGGAGAGTTTGTTGGAAGGAGGCTTTAGGATTTAACTTCCTCTTCAGCCTGGAACTAGTAATGAATGGAATGATTTTAGAATTATGGTAAGCTGATAGCTTGCAGATAAGATATACGCTATAGCATTAGCCAAGAGAACCTGCAAGGTTCTCTTTACATCCAAGAGAACCTGCAATACCTTGGCCATAGCATGGTCAACTGATGAGGGTGTTTGGTTTAATGGGGTGAGCTGATTTGCTGGTGGTCTTGTATATTTAATTATCCTTGCTTGGCTGCTCAAGTGGGTGTTAGTTGACTTGACATAGAAAATAAGGATGTTGTGGAAGAGAGTGATTGGTTTTTTCGTTTTTTTTATTTTATTTTTATTATTTTTTAATTTTTTTTTTGTCTTTTTGTTTTTTTTATAATATAGGGATAGGGATCATCTTAGGGACAGTGGGATTAATTCAAGGATGTCTTTGGAGATTCTCAGGAGGTTCCTGTATGGTTTGGATAAACCGGGCTGGCGGATGTGGGAACAAAAGAACATTACATTTTAGCCTATTAAACTATTTTTAAACTCAATTTCTATGTTAATCCTACAACACTATACATATTTAATGTTATACTACATCTGAGTAAAATCTATTTCTATCAATCTTACTACAATCATTATAGAGTCTAGTGTACTCTATACATCGCTTTCCAATCAATCACCAGTGGGAAAATCCCTAGTCGCATTTTTGGCTGCGGCGCGGACAGCTTTGTCGCCAGCTTGACTCAATTTTGGAAAATTTCTTATTGATTCGAACGCCAGACTGCCGTGAACGTTTTACAGTGGCCTGCGGCCGTTCTAGACTTATTCATCGAGCAATTTCTAACAGGGTGATTGCCAAGATCTTTTCAGTTCAACTGCTCATGAATTCGGGTACTGTGAAAATTTGAATTCGTCTTCATTTGCCTACGGGGTGGCCTCCACTATTTGCTGTCCGCTTTGCCTCGGCCTACGACCGCTCTTACTTCACTTTGCAATATTATATTGTATTTGTTTTCGGAGTTGTGGTCATTTATGAAAATCAGAAACGCAGTTTGTTATTGCCCACTTGAACGACTTCTGAGAAAAAAATCATCAAGTGAATTGATGCGTAAACATTCATGAGGTAGCGAGTTCCTCGTAGACAAGTTCTGGTTCTGCTCATCAACATGATCAGTTCCTTTTCCACACGATTATATAATTCTGCCTGATCAGTTTCTTTTCCGTAATATTTACGTATTGCCTTAGAACACATGTGTGATTTAAAATCGTTATTGGAAATGAAACTAGAGTATAAACACTTGGTATCCGCGATACTTGGTATCCGCGACCAAACTTAGTGATGCTAGTTACCTATGTGAGGTACCGTAACTATGTGATGCTAGTTACCTTTCGAGGCGTCAAAAACGTACAATCGATGCCTTCTTGAAACAAAAAAAGATAATATAATCAACACCGAAAAATACAGTTATCTGCTGATGAGCAAGTTGAAAGCAACAATTGTACAAAACACTCCAAAACTAATTGTTGCAGTAAGTGTTGTTGTATAACTATTGTTGACAAGAAATATACGCCATATTGTCTCATTGATGCAACTTTCTGCTGTGGAACGTTCTAAGTTACTTTGCGAGGATATCACGGGGCAACGCACCCTGAGAAGTTGTGCAGCATTGATTATGGAATCAACCAAAAGTTTTCATTTTAAAAGAACCACGATGTATATGTGAACAGCTAAATCAAATGAATTGAAAAAACTTGTTTATTATAAATCAAATAAAACAAATTGTTTGGATAAATGATTTTGCTTTGTATGTACAGAGTATTGTATATTTTATTGAAGACAACAATTATTAGTAACCACTTTTTGCAATTTAGTATTATCATACTTTCTGAAACAAGGAAATGGTTAAAAGGGAGGCTGGTTAAGCTTGGAAAAAGGATGGTTAAAGCGGGAGGAAAAATTAAGATGTTTTAGATGGTGAATGTGAGCAAAGGGTGCAGCTGTTTAAAAAAAAAGGGTGATTGAATATGAAAGAATGAATGGAGAGAAATGGGTATGATAGCTAGGGTATGATAGTAATGGGAGACTGGAATGTGCGAATTAAAGAAAATGGAGGGAGATACTTGGGAAATGAAGATGTGTATGTGGAGAGAAAATCGAAAAATAAGTTGATAAATGTAGTAGGAAAGAGGTTTTTGGAATGGGTGGACGAGGAGGTTTGTTGTGTGGGAAATGATTGTACTGAAGGGGATTGGGAAGGCAATATAACTTTTAGGGGACATGGTGTAGGGTCAGCAATGCACTATGTGGTGATGAGTGAGAGTCCGAGCGAAAGTTTAGAAAAAATGAAAATTGGTGAAAGGATTGAATCGGACCACTTTCCAATTGAGGCGGAATGGAAGGTAGAAAAAGGCAAAGAGGGAGAATGGAAGTAACGGATGACGAGGGAGTATGAAGAAGGGGAATATGCTGAATGAGAGGATAAAAGAGATGGTGGTAAAATTAACTAAAGTGAGATGGAAAGGAATGAATTGTATAGAAGAGGTGACCACGGTGGTCGAAAGAATGCTAGAGAGGAGGAGGAAAAGGAAAGTGGCTAGAAGTAGTAAGGAGGAATAGAAGGTTGTGGATGAGGAATGCATAAAGAAGAAAAGGAAGGAGTGGGATACATTGAGAACAGTGAGAAGAGGCGAGACGGATTGGGAAGAATATAATATTGCTAGAAATGAGTGGAAGATAGAGAAATATGAGGCAAAAGATAGGAGGAGGAAAACTGAGGAGGAGGAGATAAGTAAAAATCATAGTGAGAGGGACGTTTGGAGATATATGACAAGAAGGGGAACTGTAGGGCTAAAATGGGGGAGGGTTATTAATTAGGATGGATGTGTGTGATGTAGAGGAAATAAGTGCGTATGAGGTAAAGAGGGAGATAAAGAGGATGAAAAATGGAGGAGCAGCTGGATCGAATAGGATGCCAGTAAGGGGGATGAATAAAATATGGAAAGAAGAGTAGAAAGCGCCAGATGAATGGGAAAGGGGAAATTGTTCCAGTATATAAGAGGCGTAGGAGAATGGAAATTGATAGTAATGGGGTAGTGACGAGGGTTTTGAGGCTGAATACGAGTGTTTTGAATAGGAGATTTGAAGATGAAGTTAGGGATAAGGAAATTCTGTATTATACAAGGAGCGGGTTCGTAAGAGGTAACGGAAGGGCAGACAATATTGTTACCCTGAATTACGTGATAAATCAAGAGACTCCGATAAGAAGGAAGCTGTATCTGCTATTTGTAGATCTCAAAGCAACATTTAATAGGATGGTGAGAGAGAAATTGTGCGAGAGAATGGAGAATGTAGAGGAATCCTGAGCATGATAAAGAGAATGTAAGAGGGATGCAAAAGTAAGATCGAAAGTGAATGGGAAGGTATCGGAATGGTTTGAGACATACAGAGGAGTAAGGCAAGGATGGAAAGGAGTAAGGCTAAATGCTTGTGTATTTAATATTTACATATCGGATTTAGAGGAGGTACTGATGTAGGGACAAGCAGGTGGGATGAAGGTGGAAAGACTAAAAGTGTGGTCCCTTTCATATCCCGACGATATTGTGTTTATGGCGAGTATAAGGGAGAAGATATGAATGAAATGATAGATAGGGTGAAGAGATATTTGGATATATGGGGATTGGAAACGAATTGTGGAGAAAACTAAAGTAATCGTATATAAGAAGGGAGGGAGGGTATGTAGAATTGACGAATTTAGCATAGGGGGACAAAGAATAGAAAGAATGAATAAATATAAATATTTTGGGTTCACAGTATTTGAAAATGGGAATTGTAAGGAGCATATTAAACAGAAAACGAAGAAAGTAAAGGGAGCTATAGAAAGAATGAGGTTGATATGGGAAAGAAGGTTTGGGGAATCAGTGAAAATGAGGAATATGATAACAGAAGTATGTATTAATAGTATTATGATGTATGGAGCAGAGGCATGGGCGGCCCAAGAGAGAGAAAGAGATGGGGGGGGAATTAGGAAAATATAAATGCTAGATAAACGGAGTGAAAAGGATGGTAAATTTTGAGAGGAAAGTATTGAACCATAAAGGGAGTAGATTGGTTAAGGAAGTATAAATGGAAGGAATGATGTACACAGAAAGGAATAAAAGTGTGAATGAGTGGACTAAGTGCAGAATATATGTGAATAAGAAGATTGGATGGTCTACGAATAGATGGTTTGAGAAGATGATGGGAGGTGCGGAAGTTGTGAACAAGGTTGTAGAAAGGATGGTGGATGTAGACAGACAGATAAGGGATGAGAGGTTAAAGGACTGCAGGTATAACACCAAATATATATGGATCAGGGAAGAGGAATGGATGGCCAAATATTTAGCATCAAATTTAAGTAGAGAGGACGAAAGATTGATAGCAAGGTTCAGATGTGGGAATGAGGAGGGTGAAAATAAGTATTGGTTGAACGAGGAAGACAGAATGTGCCGGGTATGCGGTAGGGAAGAGGAAAAATTGAGTCAGTGGATGAAATAATGTCAAGGTATAGAGAAAAGTGATAGGAAAAAGCAGTTAGGGGAAAATAGGAGGGTTAATTTGAGAAATGAAGCAAAGTGAATAACGACCATGAAGAGAATTAAGAGGGAGATCAACAAAAGAAAATGAAAGGGAAAGTAGAATGGGGAAGAGGGAGGGGGGATTGTGGATAGATAAGAAAAAAGAAAAGAGAGTACGTAAGGGGGAAAGCCTTCCCTTCCACCATGAAGCAGAAATAGTGTAATAAGATAAAAAACATTATTTAACATTCTAATTATGAATTTGATTTTGTATTTTTATCGTCTGATTTTGTATAGATTTTGTATGTGATGTATTTATATATGTATTCCAATAAAGATCTTTCGCATTGAATTGAATTGAAATAATGACAAGGGCAAAAAACAATCTGTAATAAGGATAATGTAGTAAAAATCGAAAGAATACAATATTCCTGTTTAAGATTCTCTTTGTGTGTAAGTACATCCTTCCCAGTTCAAGGGATCCTAATTGAGTGAGGTGAACCTGCGGTAGATCTTAGAGGTGTTTACTTGGCCCGAAAGTGTTTGTCAAAGCATGGCCCAACGAACTTTCTAGTTTACAAGAAAGTTAATCACTACATTAAGAGAAAATTTGCCCATTATGGACAAGGTTACTGGGTACATTTATGATTGCATCCTCATAAGATATGTGAAGAATAATGTTCAATCCGTCATTACCCGAAACCTCCTCCTGTTTAGAAGGATATTCTAGCTGGGTCCTATAGACATTTACACGAACGGTTTAGTAATGTTGTGTTCCAAGTAACATAGCCATTAAATTCCCAGAGTTGTGTAATGTATTTACAGCGAAGTCGTACGGTATCTTGGAATATATAAAACTTATCTCAGTAACGAAGATCAAGTCCTCAGTAATATTTTACTGAAGATCAAGTCCTCAGTAATAGAGTCCTTAAGTGTTTGGTTACAAGTTATAGTAACTGATTTTCGACATTCGCGTCAGACAGTTTGCGTCAGACGTCGGCCATTAACTTTAAAATGCAGTTATGTTGGATCCCAGGTCACTCAAATATCAACGGCAATGGAAAGGCGGAGAGAATTGCTAAATCTGGCCACTAAAAACCGGTTGCTCCCATGAATTTCCACTCAGAATTTTTTTCCCGTCACTACAATACTATCATTTTCATAGTATCCAAGAAAGATGGTCGTAACATCTATTGATCTCCGGAAAAAGATTTTATAGAATTTATCTTACTATTCAAAGGACTCCTTGTTTCTATAGAATAGGAAACGCAACTAAGGGCATAATTTCTTTAATATTTAGACACAGAAATGGACATGGACTTTACCCAGGTCATCACGATTCGTTCGATTGTTGCGGTAGTTACGGGGACTTAAATCATATTTTAAATCAGTAATAATAAAAACAACATTGAGTCATTATTAGCTAATTTGCAGTATTTACATAAACATTCACCGGTCCATATAGATTTACTCCTAATGCACTTCTAGTGTGGATCTTATAAAGATTTTTTTATAACTTTATCAAATCGAGTAATATTCAGATTTGATCATATAATAAATATCTTGATATGTAGAGCTCTCCTAAAGTTCTCCTGTTCCCATCTCTACTCACCGTTCACACACTTTCCTAGTTAATACAATCGTATTATAAGTACCCTAATTAATCGATCTAAGCCGACGATAGGCCATTATGGCTGAAACATGTCGACTATAAATAATAATAATCATAATAAATTGGATAATTTACATTGCGAAATATATTATCGTAATTGTTCTAATCTCGCAGAATTTTATTTGCTGTAAATTATGTTAAGAAATAAAATTTGATCAACACATAAATTTTGAAGGAAGTTACCATTAATTTCCTGTTTGGAATGCCAATCATAAATCAAAGCGGATTCTGGGAGATTAGCGGAAGTTTGTCAACCGGTTTCGGTGAAGAGCTTTCGAAAAGTTTCGATTTTCAAAGCCAAGAAAAGGTATATAGAAGTGTGAATGAAGACGATGTACAAGTGTTTCATTAAGGTTGCACAATTTTAGCAAAAAATTTCAGCTAGATATATTTTTGAAAATTTTAGATGTATTTATATGTAGTTGAACACGACTCACATTTTTTTAGGCTTATGAACTTTAGGCCAGAAATGGGTATCATTAGTCTGTATCACTAGTCATTAGTCTGTTTCTTGGCATTAAATATTAAATGGTACGATGTAGTGATCCCATTAGCAAAACAGAATATGTTTTTGGGATTATATTTTGATAAATAATTTGTGATATTATATTTTGTCCACCATCTTGTTACAAATTGCTCAAATTAATATCTTAAGAACAATTATTTCAACTTTATGGAGTTCAGATCCACACTGCTTATTGAAAGATCAAGAATCAATATCAATAATGAATTACGGAGCAGTTCTGGATTTAGATACGATCAAATCATTAGGCTCGTTTTTCTTAATCTATTAACTTAGCTAAAAATATAACAAAACTTTTAGTAATAAATTGACACCGGGGAATACCACCGGTGGTACATATATTTCGATCGAGTTTAACTGCCACTGAATTGGAATGGATTTGATCGCAAGATCGCGAAGAGACACTGTAATTACCAAGGCAAGATTTATTTCTGTATAAAATACACGACATATGGGTTAGTTAAAACATAAATTATTTTGGCATTTTTCTTCAAGTAAACATTAATCGTGTGATGAAAATCGCATTTTTATGGGATTTATAGAAAATTGACAATTTGTTGTCGGCATATCATACATAGGTTCATAGAGTCGATAAATGATATAAAACAAGCAATAAACCAAGAATCATCAGCTAATTGTTTCTTAAACCATCAAACAAATAAATAAACTGATCATTAAATAAATCAAGAATTGATAAATTATAAAAATAATTCAAACGCCAAAAAGATATGCGATGCTTTATCTATAGATCTTTTCGCAGTCATTGAACACGGCGTATAGTGAAATTTACCACTAGCCAAACGGCTTTCAGAGAAGGAGAGAGATAGAGCCAAGCTCCAAGCGATACATCGCCTATATTCTCGTTCATATAAAGAGAGATAGAAGAGAAAATGAGATGACAAACATATAGCGTTCGCATTTCGATGGCCTTCTTTATTGCTGATGTTTTTGTTGCTTCGGACAGATGTTTGTCACGTTTTTGTGTGTACAAAACGAATGATAACATAAGAAAAATGAGATAGAGAGAGCGCACATTTTTTTTTACTATAGGATTTCGCTTTTGGCTACCTACGATTTCGACTAAACAACTCTTAATAATGTTGATGAACCATGCGTTCATTACCCCTGTGTGAACGAAAGATTTTACGAACGCCGATTTCGAACAAACAACTTTTAATGAGTTTATTGAACTTTGCGTGACCTCGCCTGATTGACATTTCGATGCTACCGTATTTTCAACGAACAACTTTTAATGAGTTTATTCAACTCTGAGGGCGTTACCTTCATCCAACCAGATTTTTCCATTGTTTGCAAGGAACGTACGCCTTTTTGAACGCTTTCCACTTACAAGCTACCGCCACTATTCCCATGATTGGTGGTCCGTAGTAGAAGTAGGTTGCAACTTGTTGTTTGGTTGTACGTAATATCTGATTGGAGAGCTCCCCGTCAAAGAATCATAGAATCGTAGAATCTCGGCAGGGATATTATACGATATTGTTCTTTAAAATTCGCAACGCTTGAAAAGATCTTTCTTATTCGAGCAAAATTCTCCCTTCTTCAAGATTTTCACTAAGCCCTGCCTAGTTGCCGCTGCCGACTCAAGAACTACCGCCGACGAAGCCGGATACCAAAAATATCTGATTTCATATAAGAAGCCATACCCAGGCCAGTTTCGCCAAGATGTATTTTGGGTCTTGTTCTGATGGTTTTAGAGTGAGGCTTTCGCACATCGCTATCGGCAATAATACTCGAATAACTTTGCGTGACCGATTTGCATCGAACAAATGTTAATGAGTTTATTTAACTCTGAGGGCGCTACCTTCGTCTAAGCAGATTTTTCTATTGTTTGCAAGGAGCGTACACCCTTTTAAATGCTTTGCACGTACTAGCTGCCGCCGACATTATGCGACATTGTTCTTTAATATTCGCAACGCTTGAAAGGAAGTTTCTTATCCGAGGAAAATTCTCCCTTCTTAAAGATTTTCACACAAATTTTGACTAAGCCCTGCATAGTTACCGCCGCCAACGTAAAGAACTACTTCCCGTGAAGCGGGACACCAAAAAGATTTCATATAAAAACGCCACATTACCACATTACACGTACGCCATATTACTTGGTAAATACCAAACCTTTCCACTCCAACGACGCCGACGACCCCACCGCCAACTCCAACAAAAACAGAAGCTCCGTGGACTCGATATGACTCTGCACTACCGCTGACAGCGCCTGGAGGTGTATCATTGTCGTCGACACCCGGTAAAGGATGGCTATTCCGCGTCACCTCGACAAACTTATCATCGATGATTTTTCCGGGGCATCTTCGGAAATAGCCATTAAAATCTACGCACTCCACAGAATGCTCTTTTCGAATTCATATAACAGCTGGACGTTTCACGCATCAAACAAAATCTGGCTATAAAAATAAAGGTGTAATGGGTGGGATTTGAAAAATCAGCCCAAAATAAAGAATTTGAGTCTTACTGCACGCAATATGTTATAGAAAAATTTTAGTCCAAAAGGCTTAAAGCTTTTATTTAGTTTCATAATAAACCCTATTCCAATTACATATTTTGGCACCGAACGTGATCGATCCTATAACCTAAAACACATTTCATAATCACTATTGTTTCGATTTTTTCACTTTTGGAACACTTTTGGAAATGGTTGTTCTCGAAAAAAGCGACCGATATTAATCTTGCAGAGAACTTTACTATCATTCAAATTCCTAAAACGGTATATTTTTAACCTTGGTGTGGGACCTGTCATTAAATCCATAAATCCAAGCTAGGACCTTTCAAAAATTTTCATGTTATCACGAGAAGCAAGATTTTAGTATATAATAGATGCATACATAAAGATATGGGTCGAATATGGAAATATAATTGGGTTACAATAATTTTGTTAAGTTGGACCCCCAAAATTTTCCAAGTTTAGTCCTGGAAGATATTGACATGTTACAATGTGAACTCGGATCTTACAGTTCTCAGCTGAAGAAACTTCTCCGTTAACATTAAAACATGTAGACACTATCTCTGACTTGTAAACAACGTATTTGGCTTTACCTGAATTTGTTGCACCTTCAAAACATAAAATACCAAATTCAAAATCAGTCGCCATATTATTTCACTGCGTTATTTGTTACAAAGCACTACAGAATTTTATATAAGAAGTATTATTTATATTCTTAATGAACATTTGGTAACTCTAAAGAGAACTGTTATAAACAATACAGCTGTCACATAGATAAGAAGCCACTTTGGAGAGTTTAGATTCGACCGCATCGTTCTGCTAGTGCAGCAGAATATAGGAAAGTGTGCCTTAGGGCGCTCCTAAAAGCGAAATATCAACCACGATGGAAAAAAGTTTTAGCATATTTTTTATAAACTCAATGTATTTGTTTAAGCATAGTTATTTTTGTAACGTACTTACGGATATTGAAACTATCTCTTCTTTGTAGCTATTGTGAACGATTAACTATTTAGGTATTGTTTTTTTAACATTGATAGCACAGAAATTCTATTGGTTTAATTTAAAATGGAAAACTTAAACAAGAATGATCAACACATTTATCTCGTTCTTCAAAAAAGATACGCACTTGAATTACACTATGCGATTTATGCTTTAGAAGAGTCATCTTTCGTTGAATCACAGTATTTTTTCGGAATGGTATATTTTAGTATGTTTTGTTCTCATACTGTGAGGATCATCTGTACGGATAATTTTTTATCTATTACGGAGTGGCACTGGCAGCCCAGGTTAAGCAGATGCTAACAGTTTGACAATATGGTGGTATATAAAAATAATATATATGGTATGGTGGTAACGGTAATAATAATATGGTGGTAACGGCAAGATAGTACTTCCACATTCTCTGGTGACTTTACAATTAATAGCAATTGTTTTTTTAATCATATCTCATGATTTAATTTGGAATAAATTATAATTTAATTTAATGCATGATTTTATTTTCAATACACTGACCGACAAGGATTCGCAACCGAAAATTTCATGTGGCTTCTATTAATTTTTTGCCTAGTTAATTTCCTATCAAACTTACGATCTTCTTACTATTTTCTCCCTACCCCTAGTAAATTGCTAGAATTTAAGGTATTCTCACTTAATTACCTATCAACCCTACTGTACTTGGCCATAATGGATTTATGTCCAATCCGATCTTCAGTCATACTTATGCAGTATCATACGGTACGCTTTCACTAACTATTAATTGCTTCCCAATCAGATCTATTTACTCACACGTTCACTGACAACGGAATCACCTCTCTCATCCACTATGCTTGCTGCTTGAAGCGGTGGCCCCAGATGTGTATGGCAGAATTTGTTTAAGATTTAATTAACTGCAATGGGGTTTAATCAACGATCAATGATTATTTCTACATTATAATTGTATAACTTATGGTAAGACTGCCTTTTTCCAATTTCTTTTGTTTATCAAACAAACTGCTTACGCAATAACAAAATCTAGCCAGTCAGAAGTATTTAAAAGTATCAAGTGTAGAAAACTATATACCTTAGAACGCATTTTCCCAAGCCGTCGTTGGAAATGTTTTAGCTAGTCTTGAATTGGAACATCGTTATCTACATATAATAATCAGATACAAATGTTAATGTCTAGTATTTGAGAAAAATATTTGAGGAACTTATGCGGTCATCTCTTCGTAGTAGTCTTTGGTAGATTTAGAAGTGAGTTCAAGCAACAGACCTCTTAGAACATCATCTTCTTTATTACGGACACTAGCTTTTTATACATGATTATCACTAGGTTGTAGTTGGTTTCGGTACATATGCGAAGAATTTTCAGTATTATTAATGGAAAATATAATTGAGCTAGTTGAATAAGTTTTAAGCAATTATGGTTTAAGTAAATCACGTGTAATATATTTCGTAATCGATTTTTAAATGTACATTTTGCTAGTAATAAAACCATTCGTACGAAACGGTTTATTGATGTCCTTCGAAAGTGACAAAAGCTTCTTTCTAGCAAGAGAAAGCAAGTAAAATTGAGTGCATCCGCAAACACATTTGAATGGACCATAAACCGCCCGCTTGTATTTAGTAAATAACTCAAATTAGACCTGGAACCGACATCCGATGTTTTTCGACGAATATGGTCACTAAAGAATCCACATAAAACACTCTCGTTCAAGACTTCTTCATATTAAATTGGTTTTTGCGCTATAAGAAGCTTGGATGTTTGTCAATTGTAAGAATGCACCTGTATTTCTTTACTCTTATTGAATTACCAAAGCCAAAGGGTTATTTTCGCTCGCGATTGTAATCTGCGCTCCAGTTCAGTCTACAAGAGACTAACTTAGTCTCCTGGCCTCTGCCAACAAGAAATTCACAATTCATTAGACAATTTATTATTATCAACCAGTTAAATTCAATTAAATCATATATTTTTATACTGACAATTTGTTATTCTATAATTATTGTTAGTTCAAATTAATAGTAAACTCGCTTTATTAAAGTTCATCACAGTGTTTAATTTTGCATGAACCTACATTTATTAAACATAGTATGTAGACATTTATTAACCTCCCTCTTCACGATTCGCGAAATATCCTTAACGAATCCGAACCACGACCAGCAAATTACACAGTCCGCTGCTGCTACATAAACACACTGATCCAGTCTGCTGCAATAATAATAACATTATTGTTACAAATGTGGCTGTGAAATGATGGACATTGTTGTCAGTAGCTATTGTTCTAGAGTTTTTAAAAACTGTTCTATGCCAGGTTGCGAAGGTATGCCCGGTTGGGTAAGAGCGGACGAGCGAGGTTCTTATTGACGTTATTTGTGTGTCCAGCTATTCTGGCTGATATTTTTCTGTTTGTTTGACCGACATAGACCAAATCGCATTCATTGCAGGGTACTTCGTAC
>WYDF02015390.1:0-13442 GCA_009867245.2 Adranes taylori
TTTCAAAAATTAGAAATGCAGTTTTGAATGATATATAAGTATAAAATCAAAATGACAATTTTGTTCATGACAAAATTATTTATATTTACGTTTACAAAAAGAGTGATAAAATTTTTAACGCACCGCTATCGATTTTTTGTAATCGTGCATCAACAATTTTAATCACATAACTTAAACTGCTCAACTGTTGTTTTATAGCTAAATCGCTTTCGCCTCCAGAATCTCTAGATCGCTGTAAAAAGAAAAGCAGAAGACAGTAAAAAAAGTAAATATCAAACAATTTCATCACAAATCCCAATGATGCTCACCAATTGTTGAATTTCTTTCGTGACAAGCTCTTTGGTATATTTCAATTCATCGCAATTATCTGTTATGCGAATAACAGTTAGAAAGATATCGCTTGGGAGCTGTATATCCCTTAAACACTAAAATAACTAAATTATTTCAAGCTTCGAGTATAAGATTAAAAGTTCAAATGAATATTCTACCCAATGCAACTCATTATTTATATTTAAGAACTAATATATTTAAAAAGACTGCTATTTCGTCTATTATTATAAACACTCATCGGTGCCCTCTTTGGGTTTGAATTTCAATGCTTGTTTTGTTGTGCTCAAAATATTCACACACAGTTAGTAAAAAAGTATTCCAAATATTTATTATAAATAAAAATTCCAAAATAAAACTTTTATGCAAAAGATTTTCTTAAGCAGTTTATTTAAAATCGTATTTATCGCACACATAAAAATAGAATACGGATTTTTAAGAACTTACCAGCCAAATTATAGCTTGATTTATATAATCCGGATCAGATAACATTTCAATCACAGGTGAAACTACACAATTTGCAAATATTTCCCTTAGTACAAAACGTAATGATTTACATTCAAAGTCCTCGTCCGGTAATAATATATATAATAATAATTCAATAAATTCGGATAGGAATTCTAAAATGAAAATTTACGTATACATAACTAATATATAAAATTAGTAATTAAATTAAAATAAAATGCACGTTTTTTAACAACTATTTATTGTTAAATGTTTCACCACACAGGTGCATCCTCAGAACGTTGAGTTATTAACTAACTTAAAAAAGAAAAGACGAAACAAGTTTGAATTTAGTAAATATACATACAGATTAGGTAGGTATAATGGAAGAGGTGTTTTGTGTGGCCGTTTGCCAAAAGCAGATAAGTCCACTTTTTGTAATTTTCATTTTTTTTTTCTACACTGGTGGTATATTATTGTTTCTACCGTATGCCGTACAATAAATAGTTGTTAAAAAAACGTGCATTGTATTTTAATTTAATTAATAATTTTAAATAACCATATAAAATATTAAAAAGTTATATATTATAATGAATCTGCACAGGATAAATGCCGAAACAATTAAATATAAAATTATTAATTATATTATGTTGAGTTGATTCTTTGATAAATTTTAGGCATCTCCGAAGCATTAATGAGAATCAATTGTGTCCTGTATTGTACCAAATTAGAAGATTACTCATATTCATTAATAAATCAGCGGAAAAGGCCTACTTTCATAATCTTCAAATTTTATTTGAAGAATAATAAACGAGTATCCTATGATTGTCAATTTAACACCACAGAGGGATTAAAATCACAAAGTTGTATATTATAGTAGAAGAAACTAACACCGGTATGAGTATTCGTTAGAAAATCCATATCGGAAAATAAATTACTCTATGACAGTTTAGAAGCCATATACATTGTGCTTAAACACGTCTGTTCTCAATTCTTTGGCCTGATACAGTATTTGATGTCATGCTAACTTTTTAAATGTGATCAATGTGTGCAAAAACATTTAATAATCCGTTATTTCGTTTGCTAGCATTTCTTAATATAACATTCTAGGTCCGCATTGCTTGTCTGAATCCTCGATTGTGCATAAAAAGGAGTATTTTCCAACATCTGTCCTTATTCTGGGAATCTTGATTTGGTAAATATTCTGCCGACTTACGCAATATGTTGCTTTATTCACGAACAGGTGTCCCAATTTATACTCTGCCCATCATTTTTTAGCCTCAGTTCCTTTCTTCTGTCAATTAGTTCTGGCCAGACAAGAGTTCTGCAATCTATTGCTAGGTACAATTCGTGTCTGTGTTTTTGTTACAAATCTTACTACTTTTCTTTGGACATTTTCTAATTGGCTTATATCTTTTTTATGGTATGGGTTCCATATTTCTGATGAGTATTCCAATAAAGGCCGTATAAGTGTCAAATATGCTTTATGTAGGACATTCCTTGATACTTTTGTACATTTATGTTGTAAGGATCGATATGCTTGCTTCGTTATTTTTTCGAAGTGAGTGCCCCATAGCATTTTTTCTTTTAATATTATTCCTAGGTACTTTATTTTCTTGACACTTTGTATTATCTGGTCTCCTATTTTGTATGGATAGATTGTACAATTTCTTCCTGGGGAGAATCGAATTAACTCGCATTTCGTTGTATTTATTAGCAAATTTTTTTAGTACAACGAAAAGTAACTATCTGATATTTGGCTCAAAACATAATGTACAAGATAGACATAGGATAAATTTACAAATTAATTATTCGCCATTCTATCACACTCTCGCAACAAAAAAATTAAGCACCCAGATGGATAAATAGTTGTAGATATGAAAATAATGTTATTAAAATCATTGGCAACAGTTACAGCAAAATAAAATTGCTATATCCGTACAGATTATGTCTTAACATTAAAAAACAAAAACCATGCTTTGTGAGTCACTCATATTATCAAATGTTAATTACTGCACATCAATTTATTTCCTGCTTTCGATGTCAGCACTTGCTTGAGGATTCAAAAAGTTCAAAATACCTGTCTTAGATTAATATTCAACTTAAAGAAGTATGACCATATATCACAATACATTAGAAGACTGAATTGGCTGAATATGGCTCAAAGGAGGAAATTACGGAGCGCCTGTATATACCACAAAATATTAATAAATAAATCACCTCCTTACTTATACAATAAAATATCTTTTCGATCTGATGTTCACCACATTAATATTAGGTATAAGGGGACTAGAACGCCTCTTTGTCCTCCTTTCATCATAACATTGCTTTGATATATAACGATATACCTAACTACATTAAAACTTTAAAACCTACTAGTTTCAGATCAGCATACAAGATGATTATTTTACAATCTACTAAATCCGATTAAGATTAAAATTTAATTATGATTGACTAAAATTAAGTAATTATTAAACTCACACCTAGTTTGTTAAATGCTACGGACTTTATATAAAGGAATCTAATTGCTTTGGAACAGGACGAGGATGGAGAGATTGGCAGTAATCTGCAACTTACGAAACTGTACTTAACTGTATCTATCTGTTTCTATTTACTGAAAGATTCACAGAATTTTATTTTGTTTAATTTTGGCAGACATACATATTGAATTGTCATATTCGCATTGGTTAGATTTAAAGGCAGCATAAGTTGAATCTCGCCTATTGATTTTTCTTTTAAAATAAAAAAACTGTTTTAATAAATATTGTAACTTACAAATTTTACTGTAAACTTTTATTTTGATTTTTTTAAAGGAAATAAAGGCACTATTATTATTATATTATTCTTTCTGCTCCAGCTATCTATCTTTTTTAGATCGCTTTGCAATTTGCCGCACTCAGCTTCGGTTTTGATGTTATGGTAGATAATGCAATTGTCGGCGAATAGACGGGTTGTACACAATAGAGTATCTGCCATATCGTTGATAAACAATGAAAATAACCACGGTTTCAATACACTTCCTTCGGACAAACCAGGGTTTACTGCTTCATGTTTCGAGAGCTCATCACCTATCCTTACTCTCTGTAAGCGTCCTAGCAGATATATCCACCCGATCACTCTGCTATCCATTTTGGTTTTAGAAATTTTTCGAGGAGGATATCACGTGGTACTTTGCCGAATGTCTTTGCAATATCTATAACAAATGGGTCAATTTGACGTTTGTTATCAATTGTCTCCGCGATGTCCTGGCAAAGACAGATTTGTTCCGTTGTACATGAATGGTTTTGAAGCCGTGCTGATTACTGTTGATTACTAATTATCTTGGTTAGGTACTTTATTATTTTTTCTAATATTCTACACACTATGCTTGTTAAACTTATATGTCTGTAATTTGCTGCTAATGTTTTTAATCCTGATTTATGTATAGGGACCACTATTGATTCCTCCGACTGTGTTGGACAGGTGCCATTGTTAATGCAAACATTAAACAAGTGGTATATGTATTTCGAAATGTCTATTGGAGCTAGTTTGAATAGCTTGATCGAGATATTATCTGATCCGAGAATTTAGATTTCATGTTGCCTATCACCTTTATTATCTGAGTGAAACTGAATAGGTCTGAATTACATGTAGCTAGACAATCTGATAATATGTGTTGATGTTGAAGTTTTGACACTTATTAAAGACGCTACAGAAATATTTATTTAACTCATTTGATACCGATTTATTTTCTGTGATTCATGTTTTGCTTACTTCCTCATAAAGTTTTATTTCTCTAGTAATGTGCTTGGTCCATTTATAAACTTGTAGAATTGTTTGTTCTTCTTATAATCCAATAAGCTAGCCATGTACCCTTCCAATGCTTTTACGTTTTCTTTATTTAGTTCTTCAATATACTGGTTGAAATAGATTCTTCTGGTTTTCCTTTCTTTATAAGCTTTACGGGTTTTCCTTTTGAGCTGCTTTATTTTTCGATTGCAGTATAAGGGATCCGTATTTTTTGTTAGATATATTATTGGCACTGTTCTTTGTAAACATTCGTTGATTATGTCGTTAAAACTCGTCCATAGTTGTTCTTCATCGTTATTTAGACTTATTTTGAATTTAGTTTCGAGAATTGCTTTCATTCAGTTTTTATCTTCTTTACCATACAAGCAGACAGTTATTAGCTAATTCTTGTCTTTTATGTGTTAATCCAAGCTCTTCGAGAACGGCTTTGTGATCGGATATACCATTAATTACACTGTAGTTTTTGACCAGTGATAACGGCCATAGCAGTATTACATCAGTACATAGTTTGTATATAGTGTGCACAACTTCTACTTTGGCAAAGTAATTTTCCAAATATCAAAACTAAGCTTGAAATTGCATGCAGCTGCAGAAATGTATGACTTAATTCCTCCAAGAAGTCAAAACAAAATAAAATTTATCATTTTGACCAATATTAAAACATTGCGGGTGTAGATTATAAATTTACGACGGTAACTTATAAGTAAAACATATGTATATGAATAATAAAAATCAGCTTTCTTTAAATCCATTATTTTACATACAATACTTGGACGCTTTTTTAAATTAAATGAAATTTCATAAATCAAATAAAACAATAACAATAAACTAACCATTTAGATAAGAAATTATCTAGACAACAAATGAATTATTATACTAATAAAACAAAGAATGTTATCAACCTAAATGTTCATTAATTAAAACATATCAACCGTATACAAGAAACCAATTAAAAAGTGTTTTTTAAATACCTTTCTCTTTCATTGAATCCATACATATAAGGTCTCTACAAACTAAATTATTTTCCATAGTACATTCCAGATCGAAAAAATAATCTTCCAATGTGTATTTTTTCATAGTACTATCTTGTATATAAAACTTTGATTGTCCTACATATTTCTCGTCTAAATATACATAAACAAATATAATATGTAATATCTATTTGTACAGAGCTTTCCGAAATAATGAGTTGTGATTTATAATAAATAATGAACAAATTTATGGGTTGTTATAATAAAACGTTATATAATTGTATTATATACCTTTCTTATCAGTTCTAGTAGTCAAATATTTCGCAATATCAGTTTCACTTTTATTCCGCTTATGTATACGTTTGGGCGATGAACTCGCATCTCTACGTGGCGAATTCTTCGCCGATTTTGGTATAATCTCTTCTTTAATCTTAGCTCTAGCTTGCTTAAATAGTCTTAAATGAGATGCTACATCATCCACTAAACGAGTTGTTAAATAAGGAATCCAATCCACATCCTTTATTCTAAAAAAATTTCAAGATCTCACCAAAAGATCGTCGATCGCAATATCATTATAGTCAATCACATACGACAAAAATTTTTTTGAGAACTGAATAAATTGCAATAAAAACTTTCGCATCTACAATCTCCATTTAGGGCCATACCGAGACGGCCCCGAATTTGTCATTAAATAATTATCGTTTGTCATATGTCACATATTTTATGATATTAAATAATATCATAAACTTACAATATTGCAAAATTTTTGGATTACTATCCTCTGAAAAACGATCAGGCTTTCGTGTCTCCTTATAAAGTGATTTATTGATTTATTTTTATTTCTTATAAGGGTAATAACATTTATTTAAGATAAAAAAAAAAAACCCTATTTTCATAAATAAAAACGATATGGACATTTAAGCCCATATTATAACGATATAGACATTTTTTAAGCATTCTCAGAAATATATTCCAACAAATTGTCGCATAATTTAATCAATCTTAAAATAATTAATCAATTAGAATACTAATATTGAAAAAACGCTAACCTGTTAGATATATTTATAGCTAAAGTCTGCGCCGTCTTTCTTACAGTTCTTTGTGGAAACTCATCATCTACAGATATCAAATTATACCATGGCAAGACATAATCTCTAATTACATATAATAAAATTTCTTGTAGTGAAGTATCAATTAACTCACTACCAGTAACACGATTATCAGTCCTATCAACTTTTTTCGGGCTTAATAAATCATTAACTACCTAAAATTCCTTAATATTTTCTTATATTTATACACAAAATCAAGGATCACTTACGCTTTTCATACCACCATCAGATACAATACTTTCCGACAAAGGGTTTCCAGGGTAATTCCTATAAAATGTATTTATATTGCCTTTAGCTATATACAACAATGATAATAGCCTAAAATATGAAACAAATTTATGGGTTGTTATGATTTTCGCTTAACACTTTTCTTTACCCAATTAAAAATGTAACCAAACAAACACTTAATATTAAGCACCAAATAAACCCGACAGTTGATATAAGTAATATAAAAAATAGCAAAACCCAGCAAATAAAAGGTGCATCCATATTCAAAGTCTTAAAAATATTTACCTAAAAACCAATGCATACATTATATCGTCGTTATCATGTTAAAGTATCGAATATGAAAAAGATGGACATTTCAAGAGACAAAAAAGGTTTTTACTGAGAAGTCATGAAAGATAGGGCATATTCGAGGCTAATACAATTATTGAAGGTTCTATTTGGAATTCTAAGGCAGTTAAAAATGCAAAAATTTGCCATAATATAACTTTGTCCAATCTAAAGTGGCAAAAAGTGGTGAATATAAAAAACGTTTTTCACATTCGATAGTTTAACATGGTAACAACGATATGTACTGAATGAAGTTCTACGCAAGTATGCTCACTTAAATTATACTTATTATTTAAAATTATGATATGTATAACAATACAAATACTAAATATCACATTTTTACAGATTTCAGTAAATTTTTATCAATAATTCTTCCTTTTTAAATCACAGAAGTCAAGTTTTATTTTAAAGGTTAATAAAAACGTCAGTTGCTTTAAATAAAACACCCACAGATGACACCACTACTAGTCATTTTGACTACGGTCAGGGTGAATAACTGAATCGTTATCCATTTTGTAACAAATTCAAAGATACTGAATATTTACTTCTCAACATTGAATATTACATTAACATCGGCTTGTCTTTAGCTTATGGGCACACGCCGGAAATTAAAAATCATACCTTATTTGAAAGCTCTTACAACATCAAGAACAGTGGTGCATATAATATCTTGATGGCTCTTTTTGTTCAAGAGTTATAGCCCTTCAAAGTGCCCCGACATGCTTTAAAAAAATCATTCATAAAACGCTTTACTCACCAAAAATGCTTTTTACCATAACTGTAATGTATATACATTTGTTATAAAATATTAAACTTTAATAAACAATGTTTTTCATGGTTTATTTAATATAGAACTATGTCAAATAAATTGTAAACAATTTTAAGACGTCCTCTTATTCAGTAACTTTTATACTTAATTTTGACAATTACTGATGTCTTAAAATTGTTTACAATTTATTTGACAGTTATATTTCTTTATTAAATAAACCATAAAAAAACATTCTTTAATCAAGTTTAATGTTTTATAACAGATGTCTATACATTACAATTATGGTCTATACATTACAGTTTTTGGTGAGTAATATCGTTTTTAAAGCGTTTTATGAATGATTTCTTATAGTCATGTTGGGGCACTTTGAAGGTCTATAACTCCTGAACAAATAGAGGCACCAAGATATGATATACACCACTGTTCTTGATGTTGAAAGAGTTTTTAAATTAAGGTAGGATTTTTAATTTTCGGCGTGTGCCCATAAGCCAAAGATCAGCCTTAACATCTGCATTCAACATCAAAGAATTTTTGACTTGACTTGGATTTATGACCACAAAATTATATTCTTGGTTCTAATATGGTTCTCTTAGTATACAAATTAAAATTGTTAAGTATTTTCTTGCACAATCATTTAGTTTAGGAGATGTAGCCTCTCAAGATGTCTTGACATGCCTAAAAGACATAATTGATAAAACGCTTTAAAAACATTGAACTGTAATAAATAATGTATTTTCATGGTTTAATATGTATTTTCATGGTAATAAATAATGTATTTTCATGGTTTATTTAATAATGAACTGTAACTTTCAAATAAATGAATAAATTGTAAACAATTTTAAGACGGCCTGTTATTCAGTAACTATAAATTAATCGTTCATAAATATAACAGTTACTACATAACAGGCCGTCTTAAAATTGCTTACAATTTATTTGACAGTTTCAGTTCTTTATTAAATAAACTATGAAAACACATTATTTATTAAAGTTTAATGTTTGGTAGAAATGTTTATACATTACAGGTATGCTAAGTAATATTTTGATGAGTAATATCGTTTTTAAAGCGATTTATGAATGATTTCCTTTAGGCATGTCAAGACAATTTGAGAAGCTATATCTCCCAAATTAAAACATTGTGCAAGATTATACTTAACAGTTTTAATTTGTATACGAAGAGCAACGTAATGGAAGAAAAAATTCTAATTTTAGTTTGTGGCCAAAAATCCAAGTCAAGTTGTTTCTTTGAATTACATTTTTGTAACCCGACGTTTGTTTATTATATAAACAATCATGGGAACTTACCAATTCTATTAAACGCTTGTTTGAAAAATCCATAATAAGAAATAAAATGTTTTTACAATGTTCACTCGGTGCATTTTAAATACAACACATATATGTTAATTCTCAGTCCTCTTAATCTTCTTTACTTTTCTGGGTAGTAAAGTCCTTTACCCATTATACTTTAGACGGACATTAAGTCCTTTATTCATTATTATTCTTTCTCAAGCACTAACCAATATCCCGGCGAAATCGTTAAATGTGGTCAGAGTCTAGATAAATTTACTACCATTTAGTAAACTTTTATTTTTATTTTGCAAATATTACGTATTAGTTTTATACACAACTTAATATGAAAGCAATAACAATACAATTACTTATCTATTATTTGCATGACATACTCTAGTTAAGGAAAGTGAAGAAAACGGACTGATATCTACACACAACCCGGGTTCATGAGGGTGACTGATTGAAGGAAAAAATGACAAGCCAGATAGACAATGGATAAGTATACATTTCTCAGTTGCCGACGCCGTAGCGATGTGGATAAGATGCATGACTTCTGTCGCAGAGTCCCGGGTTCGATCCCAAAGTAAACAACGGTTTGCGTTGTTGATCGAATCTAGGCAACACACGAAACGTGGTCGGTAACTATAATTTATCATGCACATCTACAGGGGAAGATGTAAAACTTCGGTCCAGTGTGTGCGGGTTGGCACGTACTATAAAGATCTCTTTACGAGTTAATCAATAGAGGTTGGTAAAGACGAAATTATCTGATACCATACCTATCAGCGCCGATGGCAGAGGCTTGACGTTAAAACACGTAGCCGGTTATAAGCCTACACGGCTGAAATAGCCCGACTATAAATAAGTATATTACAACAACATTTCTTGGAGGTTGTGTGCGTTGTATTTGCGTTCATTCTATTTAATGAGCTTAATATTTGTTTTGCATATATGTACATCTGCACATAATTTGTGTCCCGAATTATAATAATAGATTTTTTTTATTTTCTAACCAGCACAATCCTTAAGGGCTGCAGCAGGTTATAACAAAATTATTATATCTTATCTAGCGGTGAGATTATGAATTTAGAATTAATGTAACTAATAGGACTATATGTATCTAATATAACTAAGCTAATAATAGGTAATAATCGAATAATTTCACTTAAGAAAACACATAACATTTAAGTATTGGCACACTTAGTAGTAAATTTTTTAGGATGTATACTTCTGTCTTCTTTTTAAACATTTTGATGTTGGGGGAGAGCTTTATTTCTTGTGGGATTCTTCAATAATTCAGATAATCGTTATGGACTAATCTATTTCTCCCCGAATTTCGTGCGCTCTGTAGTATGTGAAATTGATTTTGTTGTCTTGTATTATGTCTATGAATTTGGTTATTTGTTGTTAAAGTAATATCTGTTATCATGAGGTTGTGTGTGTTCTTATAAATTAATGATAATAATATTAATTAAGATATTACTCACTTGGCCTAGGTAATAAAAGAAAATAAAACGTAAAGAAGGAATACAGTAAAAATTATTTACTTAAGAGCAACTATCATTAAGTTAATAAAACAAAGTCCCTTTGTATATTTAAATAGTGATTTGGCTATTTAAATATAATAGCAAATATGTGCAACTTTAGAAAAAGTTATATTTAATAAGATATGAAATATGGCCCTATGTGCAATATCAAAAATTGTTTATAAATGATTAAAGTTCCGCTGGAGTAAAATGCGTTGTAAATTTGAATTAGAAATAAATAAAAACACCATCGGGCAATAAATTTAAAATTTAATATATATATATATATATATATATATAAATTAATATATTTTAATTTAGCTGCATGGTGCTACAATAACAATATATTAAATTTCTTTCATTTTTATCATGAATTGATGCTAGCTAGATGTAAGATTTACTAGCGCTTATAAAATGCGTCTGAATTAGACACTAAAATGATAGGACATTGTTGTATTGAAATGTCATTCTATGCTGCTTGCAATGATTGATTTATGACATCGAAAACCACGCCATTACGCCATTTTGTTTAGCAAATTGCAAACAATACGAAGTTTGCTAATTCAAATTAAATTAACAAAGCAAATAAAGTATTAATTGGTATACGAAACAAATTTGAAAGCTATAACTAGGGAATAAGTGTACTTAAAGAACAATTCCGGTTATATTACATATGTGTAGGTAAAGAAGCACGCCGGTTTGACAAAACCAGACTTTCTTTTTTATGAAGTGGCGGATGGGAAGTTGAACATTTGTTTTAATTTAGGGTTGTTTTAAGTTTGTGATGATGTATACGGTAAGTGTCATTTGTTTTTATAGTTTTATGTTTTTTTTTTATAAAAGCTGCTCAACGTTGTAAATTCAATCAATGTACTTTAATAATAATATCTATGAATGTGTAGCTCACTCATATTTTCTTTATTGTTTCAGGGTACCAGTACAGAGCAAGATAATCGGTTTAGCGATAAGGAAAAGAAACTGCTAAAACAGATGAGATTTAGTGATTGCTTGAGTCAAAGGGTAAATGATCGCAAAATTAAATGCGTCCAGTTACTTACAGTCTTGCATTTTTATTTGTTGTCAGGTTGATATGTCCAAAATTAAATTGGAAGTTATTAAGCCTTGGATCCAAGAGAAAATTACAGAAATTCTTAAAATTGATGATGATGTCGTTGTTGATTTTGTTTATAATCAACTTGATGAAAAGGTATGCTATATGCAATAAGATACTAATCTAGATATTTAACAAATAATTTTTGTTTTAATTCTTAATTTGTATATGCAATATGTATATGTATAGTTTCCTTAATATGTATATTAAGGAATCTATTCAATAACTAAAAATATGTTTACTTAAAATTGTTTTTGAAATTTTTGTATATAATTCTAACATTAAATTTCCGGTAATTCCGCCATACGGTATGCTCTATAATGAAAGAAAATACGTTATCTTTTGCAGTAATCTGCATAGATACTGCAGAATAACTTCAATTTGAAGTAAACTGAAAAGACAAATCATTTGATTAATTTTATGATTAAAATAGAATATAATTGTTATAAATAAATGTCTGATAATAGTATCCCGATCCGAAGAAGATTCAAATCAATCTAACCGGCTTTCTGCATGGCAAAAACGCACGTGAATTCATGGCTGAATTGTGGGCGTTACTTCTGTCTGCTCAAGAGAATCCGAATGGAATTCCAGATTGTCTCATCGATTTACGAAAAGAGGAGATTCGTAAGAAAGCCGAATATGAAGCGGATAAATTGAAGAGTAGCGGACTGATAGAGAAGAAGAAAAGTGGTAATCGGTCGCGTTCGCGAAGCAGATCACGCGGTTCCAGGTCGAAGAAACGAAGTGGTAGATCACGGACTCGAAGTCGCAGCCGCAGTGCAAGTAGTAGAAGTCGTAGCAGGTCGAGGTAAGAAAGAGTTTAATACTTGTGTTTTTGCGAAGAGTATCGTATCAATCAATTAAAAAACCTTTACTGGTATAACTTACAAGTTAAATTATTCGCAGAGTTGTTACAAGTACTAAGAAAAAGTACTCCCAGTAACCAGTACAAGTAGACCTATAAATTATTTTTGCTTCAAGTAATAAGTAACAAGAAAAGTACTTCGAGTAATAAGTAATTTTACTTGAAACTAAAGATTACTTAAAGTACATTTACAAATTACTTAAAGTATATTTTAAGTACTTTTTATTTCAACCAAGTAAAAGACACCAATACTTTTTAGACAAAGTACACTTTCTTCCTCTCATTCCTCTGTTTTTCATTGAAACATCTACCCCTTTTTTTATTCTCCAGATTATTCAAATAAGCCATTTTTTCCAATCTCACATTATCATCCACCTTAAGCTTTCTCTAAAACCTTATTAACTTCTTTTTCCTAGACTTATACTTCCCACATTCTTGCAAAACTGTCACTCGGTGTTGACTTTTCCACTCCAATTATTCTTCTCAATACTCCTCACACCACCCTTTCCATCTCCACTCTTTTTTTTTACACCCCAAACATCCGCTCCATGTAACTTTGCACACAAACTTTCTTTATTGTGATTCTCATTTTCACCGAATCCCCACATTTCCCCACTTTCCCACATATGGTAACCTTTCCACAGCTACTCTTGCTTTTTCTACTGTCACCCTTACATCTCTGTTGC
>WYDF02015401.1:0-13442 GCA_009867245.2 Adranes taylori
AATCACTAAAAGAAGAAAAACGGCTTACATGGGCCACATATTCAGAAATACCAAGTACCAATTCCTAAACCTCATCAGGGATGGTAAAATTGTGGGAAAACATTGGAAGGAAATGGCATTGGAAGAAAAAAGTATTTATGGTTCAAAAACATAAGAGGTTGGAGTGGTCATGATACTCACACACTCTTCAGAGCAACGCAAGATCGTGATGAATATGCTAGAATTGTCGCCAATATTCATTAGATGGATGTGGCACCTTAAGATGAAGTGGAGAGGCTCTAATAATGTACACACTCTCCTCCATACGTATAAAATCTATATACCATTCAAAGAACTACGAATCATAAATTAACTACGTGAATCGTACTAAAATGATTTAAGTTAGAAGTAAAAATCTAACTTCTATTATAGAAAAGATTGGGCCACAAATTTTTATTAAAAGAAATTTGTTTCAGTTTTATTTCAAATTATTTACGGCAATAGATAAATGACAAGCAAATAATAACAACTAAAATAGAAATAAATATTTAATCTTCAAGTAATATATATTTTATTCAATACTTCACTTTAGTTTTCATTCTAGACACAAAATATACCACTTGGCTACACATCAAAACTAGTGATGATTGTTCTTTCAAAATACACATGGTGGCGTCGTGTGCCATGTACGACAGATTGATACAAAATTATATGCTGTTGTAATTGATTCATTCCTTACATATTATTTTTTAACAAGCCATTTATTAAAATTAGAAAAGTTATATTAAATTACAAGGCTTGCATTTGTTTTATTATTTGTTAGTAATTCATTATAGTAGTACACTTTCTTCTTTACAAGGTCTGTGTAAAGTGAAACATTTAATTTGCTTCAATCAAATCAATGCATTGCATTGCTAGAAGTATTCATTATATAATTCCACATGTTCAATTGTGTAATTTTAAATAACTTATTTATGTATTAAGACATTGAAATATACAGAATGTAATAATTTTAAATATATTACAAGGAATTAATTTTGAAAATTAATACCTACGAGGTGTTTTGTGACATCATGTATATTTCTGTTTCACTTGTTGCCCCACATGAAGAGGCTTTAAAAAAGTTAAAAACCATAGCTGAAGAATCTAAGAAACAAGATCTTGAGGATGCTCTCGCCTAAAACGAAGGTTACATGAGTTCGTAACCTTCGTATGTTTTATTTCCTTTAAAAGTATTGAAAATATGAGGCATCATCTTAAATAGTTTTGATATAATTTAACTAACAAGATGAAATAGAATGATAAGAAAATGTAGTTTCTAGCAACATTCATAATATTTTGTCAATTTATACAATGTTGCTTAAGTAAGTTTTTGGTGTTACACAAAATTGAAAGTTTAATTTCAAAATCAGTTTCAACACAAGCGAAAAAATGTTCAACATCAAAACAAAAAAAAAAACAACAGCGGAATTATTATGCCAATGAAAAAATGACATTGCCATAAAAATCGAAATGAAAAGCTTAACAGCTACAATTGTAAGATAAAGTTTAAGAAAAATCACTTCAAAATTTATGGCTCGATCGATTTGCAAGTGTACTACGTATATTGTTATTGATTATTACAAAATTTATTATTTTATACAATGATATTAATGGCACAAAATATTTGAACACACTGTACACGAAAATAAAATTAGTGCTGTAGAGTGAGTAAGTCTCTATTTTTTTTTTCATACGTTTCGCCTTAATTCTAATATCCTGTATGTAAGAAATATTTCTAAAAATCTCGGGTAATTACACTTTTGTATTCTACATAATAAATATTAAGAATCTTAGATATCGAACAAAAATTCTATTTTTTTTTTTAATAAAAAATATACAAATTGACATAAAAATTCAATAGTATATTTAGTACAAACAATGTTTTTAATAAAATTTATATCGCCTGAAAGCCAATTCTTGGAAATAATAATTACTTATGAACATTACTGTAGCAATAAATAGTCGGAATGCATTACTTTTATTTGCATTTTAAAAGAAATTCTAATGACAGTTTTTACTAGAGTACCCTATAAGACGCCTCCCCATGAATCCCCCGGTTCCTTCACTAACCGCTTTCCCACGGCTTGCGGCCGCTCTTGATTTACTTTTCGGGTGAACTTCTAAGAGGGCGATTGGGATGCTTCGCACGTCAGACTACCTTGGACTTGTGAATTCGCTTATGCACGAAGTCGCCCACCCGAGAATCGTCCGGTCCCGATATTTGCTTGCGGTGCGGACAGCTTCGTTGTCCGCTTTGCCGCGGGCAGTAACCGCTTTTGACTAATTTTTGGGAAATTTCTAATAGGGCAGTCTGACGCGCTTCGTAACCTAGACTGTCTTGAACTTTTAAATTTGCCTACGGACGAACTTCGCTAACCAATGAATTCCGCGGTCTCGTCGCGCTTTGCTGCTCTTAACTCACTTTTCCCTTTTAAGTCACTTTTGAGGTAATTTCTAACAGGACAGTCTTGAAGAACTTTTCAATTTGACTACCCATGAATTCGCCTATGTCGCGGAAAGCTTCGCCGTATTTTATTCAGGAATTAAAAACAGAACTGGAAATAGAATTGCGGATTCTGGCACAACAATATATGTAGAAAATTGAATGTTGTAAAAAAATTCAAAACTCAATAATTAAAAGTCGTAAAATTTTTTTAGTTCAGGCCTTTTCGGAAAAAAGAACTCCTGAAAAGGAACACGTATATAAAAATATTTTTAATACTGAATATAACTTTGCTTTTGATTCTCCAAAAAATGATACATGTTCTAAGTGCGATATGTTAAATAAAGCCAGTGATGCTTTCGGTGATAACGAAAATAAAGTCGAATTAGAAAATCAAAGAGAGGTGCACTTAAACTTATCCGCTTGTGTACAAGAAAAAAAAAAGAGAATATAGGGAAAGAACTATAGTTAATGCCAATTTTCTCACTGTTTCTTTTGACCTTGAGAAATGTTTGCCAACACCATTTCTTCGGAACGGATTAGCTTTCTACAAGAGACAACTCTGGACATACAACTTAACGGTATATTGGACATGTGTAGAAACAAGCAGTGTTTTCTACACATGTTTTCTGTGGGATGAAACTGTTGCTGGAACGGGCGGACAGGAAATAGCTTTTTGCGTTCGACAGTTTATTTTACACTTACTTGCAGGTGTTGAAGAACTTCACCTGTATAGCGACTCCTCTTTTGGGCAAAACAAAAATATTTTTATGGCAGTTATGTTTTGCCATTTATTAAATGAATTCAGACAAAAAACAAACAATTAAACCATCCTTCATCGTTTTATGGAGCCAGGCACACTCATATGGAGGCTTATTCTAGACATGCCTCCATTGAAAAAGCCAAGAAACATGCCTGCATAAATATTGAACTCCCACGTGATTGGAGCAACTTTATTAAGTCTATTTATAGAAATCCGAAATTGACTCTTGTAGAAATGCTGTTGTAAAACTGTTCTTCAAAAGAACAGTTTTTAAACTTTGAATTAATGCTTTCGAACTTTCTTGTCCATAGAAAAAAGAATGAATGCGAAAATACAGTGCCTTAGACAAGCATTACATAACTAAAATATACTCAAGAAGGGAAATTTGTATTCTTATACAAAACAACCCCCGAAGATGAGTTTCATAAGGTAGATTTAAGAAGGGGTCCTTGAGGAAAAGGTGTTCAAATACCAATCATCATAATGTAGAGCCTATCTATGTAAAGCCGTTACCGTAAAGTCTTTACCTGCCGCAAAATTAAAAGATTTAATGGACCTTAAAAAATGTATTAGCTCGTACAATCAACAATTTTATAAGAACTTAGTCTCATATTCCGATCTGGATGCAGATCTCATTCCGTAAAGTCTAGAGGAGGTGGAAAAAGATTAATTAATGGTTAATAATAACTGTAGTTTGAAGTTCATTGAAACAGTCAGTATTTGTTTTGATAAGTTGTCTTTGAAATCGTTCAAAATATATCCTAATAATTCAATATGTTTTATTAAGTACATAGTTCCTCATACTAAATTTCTTAAGAGGTCCAATGTCCATTTGAAAAAAAAAATATTGCAAAGGGCCAATGTCCCTGTAACTTCTTTAGTTTCTTAAATTTGCTGAAAAACTGCATAGATAGTCATTTACTACTAAAATATGAATATAATGACGAACAGTATTATATGCAAAATTGTCTGTCCAAAAAGTGAAAATTAATTTGAAAATGAAATCAAATAAATTTGCCTCTCCTCAAAAACTAGCTAAATGGACGTAGACCCTTTAACTTCCAAGGTACTGATATAGTCCACGCAAACTTTATTGAAATTATATGTAAGAAATGGGGAAACGTTGAATTGTTATGGTCTTCAGAGAATATAAATTAAATACAATGTTGATTAATAGAAAGAAAAGATTATTTAGCACCTCGAACACGTCTGTGAATACAAAACGATACATCTTAAAGAGAAAACAGACTTTTAGTAGTTGTACTAGTGGAAGAAAACTCTTCTACGCTGAGAGATACGTATTATCTCAAATATATTTATATATTTTAAGAATATTTATTAAAATTTTGTATTTATTAATACATGATGTCCAAGTTCAAATGTATTTCGATTGTTTAATCAATTTTTGTCGAAGATTGAATATAAGTTTAAATAGAAAATTAATATAGAACTTGTACATCAGATATTCATAAATCAAAATAAAATTTACGAAAAAAGTTATAAAGTATACAAAGAAGCTATAAAAGAAAAAAAATATTATAGTATAAAATTATAAAAGAAAATACATTTATAGCTATATTATTACAAAAATATGTATATCTACTAGCTAATAATAGGCTTACTAAATAAATATATTACGTTAGAATATACATTACTGAATTCATATTTTGAAAATGGTATATACATTGCAAAAAACTTAATATTACAAGGATGTACAGAAACGTGAAACATATATTAATGTAGTTTAAAAAATGTTTTTCAAAACATTTCTAATGTCAAATAAAAATGTTGAAGACATATTTATCACAATGCATTAAAATTAAAGTACGATAAAATAATTAGAAACTGTTAGCATATATTTCTCATTTCGTTAATATTATATTACGTGTGTATAATTATAAATACGAGTTAATTAGTTTTTGAGAATTACATAAAGAATAAAATTTTGAAATAATCTGTGGCCTTCATTTAAAAAATGAGATTGTTATCATTGAATCAAATTATTAAAAAAATATGTAATGATAAAGAAACTAGCGTTAATTCGGAATTACTTTTTCACTACAATAATTAGAAAATATAACAAAAAGACCGTGTGTGCCAGTAGACATAAGAATTTGTTATGTTTAAAATTATTATGTTGCAAAGGAAAAACACTTTTTAAAAAACTGGTCCACATATGTAGATCATTTATACAATAGGCTGCCAGAGAATTGGCAATAATCCAATAAATAATAGAATAATCTAAATAATTACAATTTGGTGTTTGTAACAGTGAGATAAGATCGCAAACGATCGGGTTATACAAAATTATAAATTAGAATCATAGATTATAACACTAATCCAAATATATAGTAAGTACAAAATAAAAATCGATTGTCACATAAAATCATCAGTGTTACCAATTTGGAACGTATTTTGTTCAGTATTTTTATATTGTTCATATTATAGCAAAATCGAAATTATTGTATAAATATACACAAGAGAAGACTAGTAACTAATCACCTTAAAACATGAAAACTAAAACATTAAAGTAGAAATTTTTTTATCGTATCATTTTAGAGCATACATACAAACGATAATACTCAAAATAAGAAATGTATCATTTCTGTGGATAATTGATTAAAATTTAGATTTTGAGCAATTTCCGGCTTAAATATCGACGGGAGGAGCGCTGACCCAGACAAAATACCCCCCATCATTTTGAAAAAGCTCCCCCAGTCTAATAAACCCATTGTGTGCAGCAATCCTTAGAATCCGGTGAGTTACCAGCTGAATGGAAATCTGTCACAGTCGTTCTCATCTTCAAAAAAGGAGATCGTCTAAATCCTGCAAACTACCGACCAACCTAACTGACATCGGTAGTATGCAAACTTTTGGAAAAAATCATTGCATGGGAACTAACTGATTATCAACACTAGGCCCAGCACTCAACATGGCTTCCCACCTGCTCTGTCAGTTACAACTAAGATGCTCAAATGTGTTGATAGATGGACCTCTACATGCCAACTGACTTTGAGAGGTTCTTCGACCGGGTACCATTTAATAAATTGCTGTACAAAATCAAAATTAATGGAATAAGTGGGAAGTTGTTGACATGGATAGAGAATTTCCTGAACATTTAGAGTGAAAACCAACGGTAGTCTGTCTGACTAGTACAATGTTGACAGCGGCGTCCCGCAGGAATCTATATTGGGACCTCTATTGTTCGTTCTATACATTAGTGACATGTCAAAGAGCATTTCATGTGAAATTACTTAGTACGCAGTTGATATTAAACTATATGGTATTTCAGTAACGCGGAACATCATATTTCTGGAGGATCTAAACAAAATATACAACTGGACAAAGCAACACCTCCTAACACTGAACGTGGCCTAATGTGTTGTCCTTCACATTGGGAAAAGTAATCCAAACGTACAATACTATCTAAATGTACAACCTCTAAAATAGGAGTCATAATTTCAGACGGTTTGAAAGAAACAAGTGCCTAATCGACAAATTCT
Source organism: Adranes taylori (assembly GCA_009867245.2). Lineage (NCBI taxonomy): Eukaryota > Metazoa > Arthropoda > Insecta > Coleoptera > Staphylinidae > Adranes > Adranes taylori. Next base: position 6,731 of record WYDF02015401.1, read on the forward strand.
TCTCTGATATTATTACAAGAAATATTTTACCATTTATAAAACACATGTAAGGCCTATTCTTGAACATGTTGTATCCGTGTGAAATCCATACTACAAAAAGGATATTCAATTAACGGAGAGGCTACAGCGAAGAATCACTAAGATCAGGACACTTCGTCATCTGAATTATGAAAAAAGTTAGAAGTCTGGGTCTTTGTCGAAACACATAACATTCTTTCGGGACACTACTTGAGCGAACTTTCACAGATTTTCACGCGTAGCTCGAACACTCATCTACGTGGCAACATAATCAAGCTACAGACAGAAACATGCACAAAGCATCCAAGAAAGGTCTTCATTTCAAATCGCGTGGTGACCTGTTCGGAACGCGCTCCCAAACAGTGTACTGTGTGTTAGTGGAAAAATTGAATTTAAAAACAAATTTGATAAACACATATTTTTGCAAACATATAAAATACCAATCTAGCCCGCTAATGACTGGCCGTTTCAGCTCGCGACGGTCATAGTGCGCGCTACCGAGTATAACGGACAGACTTATCAGCAATAAGCTGCTTCTGCTATGGTTCTTAATAATATCAAAAATAAGTTTTCTGCAATAATAATAATTCTCCCCCCCCCCTCCTACCTACTAAAGTGCAACAAAATAAATGTGATTTAATGACAAATAACTGTGAGTAATAACATTTTTACAGTGAGTTACAATGTTTTACATTATTATATTATTGTAGGGTTAGATTTACTCGAAGAAATTTCACGAACTCCACATATGCTGCTAAAAATGTCATAGAGTGAGAAATAACTTTTTACTTGTGCCAAGAATTTACATTACTCTTATCGCTATGGAGCAATCAAAGAGTTTTTTCTCCACATCACTTTTATCTAACACAACTCTAACATAATTGATCTAGAACAAGGTGTGTTTCATTTATATTGTGATTTCTTCTTCGTCCAACGTCGTGATCGACGTGTGGTAACTACGGTGGATCTTGATGTTGAATAGGGCAATCTTCTAAATTTCTATATTATTCGTTTAACAGTTGATTTCCAGGTCCGTCAATCGTTCGCTTGGCGCGCGCTGATTGAATGAAACTTGTTTCTATTAGTTTCGAAATAATATCGGTCCACCAAGGTGGGACCCGTTTCCTTTTCCCTTCCGGTTTTCCCTGAACAACAAGGTTTTCCAAGCTGTCATGTCGAGAGATGTGTCAAAATTCGTCCATATGTCATCGATGACAATCTTTGTACGAGTTTGATCTCATTTGAGGTGGAGACATTTGTTATTCTAGCCGTCAAGGCAACTCGCAGCATCCTGCGCCAGACCCACATTTCAAATGTATATTCTTATCCTATCGTTGGAAAGGATTACCCAGGTCCCTGAAGCGTACGAAAAAACGGGAAAAACTAGGGCGTTTAGAAGGCGGCTTGCCCTTGTTTTTCTAATGATATTTCGATCTTTCCAAATTTGTGTTACTTTTATCATGCCCGAGTGAGCAATTTCAATCCGTCGTCTTATTTTCAATTCGCAAGAGCTGGACTTGTGGAGTATGGAGCTCATATACAAATTTTTTTCGACGATTTAGAGTCCCTATTTTTGTAGGTTGTCTTCGATTTTCGCTGTCTTCGATCTCAGTCTATTATCATGACTTTTGTTTTGTTGGCATTTATTTTGAACCCAAAGTCTCGGCTTACGTCTTCCAGTCTTTGAAGAAATCTAAAAACTCTTCGGTCTGTTAGCTATTAAAAAAGTATCATCCGCAAATTGAAGGCTTGAAAAGCGCTTTTCACCAATCTTCACCCCTCCGTTCCAATTCTCCAAAGTGCGCCACATCACTACTTCGCTATAGATGTTGTAGAGTAGAGGTGAAAGTACGCAGTCTTGATACTTTTCTAATCCTTTTTCGAATAATGTATTATCGATTTTAACGACCGCCTGCGAATTTTTATACGAGAGTGATAAAATGGGAAGTGATAAGATGACATCATACTCCAATACCTCTGCTGATATTCTGTCGATTCCTACTGATTTACCTTTTCTTAATTTGTCAATTGCGACTTTCACCTAAGCTAACAGTATAGCATTCGCGTCAGGATTCAGATTACCACAGTAATCTTTTCACACCGATGAAATTTGGTCTAGTTCTGTATTCAAACAATTAGGTTGATCTTTAACTGCCCAATATCGGGGTTTGAACTCCTGAGTACTAAAACATATCTTCTTGAATAGGTCTTTGGAGTTATTGGTACCAGAGAAATTCTGAATTTCTATACAAACATTCATTAGATATTTATTTTTATTTCCGCGTAGCAGCTTGTATCTCCTGATTTAATACTGTTGTTACGACCCCGGGATTTTATGTTCCTTCGTTCCCAAATAGATCTATTGTTTCCGCTGATCTACTAATTACTGTTAGACACGGTTGTCTAATAGTATTTTGATCTTCTTGAGGTGTTTCTTCTAAAGTTTTAACTAGAGACTTTTCACAACCTGTAATATAGCTGCAGTATTTTTTGTTTGAAGTTCTTCGAGCTGATGTGCGATTTTGCGAATGACGTTATTGTTAAAAACTATAACCTGGCATCTATGAGCCTGGGCAGATTTTTTATTTGCCTTCGCCTACAGATTTTAAGCTTTCCTGTAAACTCACATATAAGCAGTTGATGATCGCTTCCACAATCTGCAGACGGTAACGTTTTCGCCGTTTTTACCAAGGATTTCCATAAGACAATTTACATATCATTACATCTAGCCTAATTGTAACTTGATTAATCTGAAAATATTGAGGTAAGTCATTAATTTATAGAAGAAACTGGAAAGGTCCAATATGTACCATTACGGAACTCTGATTTATTACTCAGATATCATTCTATTCAACACCCTGAAAACGATTACAGAGATAAGATTGAATTAAGAAAATTGTTCTGTTGTCAAAATTATACTTTATGAGCGTTTGTAGGAGATTGTTATGAGAAATGTCAAAGGCCTTTAATAAGTCCAAAAATAGATTTATGGAATGTTCATCATTTTCAAAACCAATTTACTTAATCATCGCAAAATCCCTTATCCTCCCTGAAACAAAATGATATTTTCTCCAAAAATGTATAAATTATTTTTAGGTAGTTAACCTTTTCTAAGGAGTGTTATTACAATTGCCAATTTTAAAGCATTAGAATAATAAGGGATTCAAAGCTCCTATTAATTTCCTTATGGATGAGATTATATTGTTTAAAATATTTAAAATATTGGTATTTAGTTGTAGACTAGATATCCTTACAGACATTATGTTTTATTAGAGAGCATATACATCAATCTCACTTCAATTAGGGTTACATCAGAATTGATGAATATCCAAAAGAAACATCAGATAAGTCACTTCCTATTAACAATAAATAAAATAAAAATGAAATTAATGTAACTTGCAATTTAGATTTGGATCAGTGCAAAATATATGAAATTAAAGAATGTATCTTGAAAAAATTACCTGAAAGCAGGAAGGTCTGCTGGAATATAAATAAAAAAATGTAATAATTTGAAATAAAGAGCAGGTAATTTTTTGAAAACACAAAATATATTAAAAACTTTGAAATACTTTAAGTCATACTGATTGTTTTAAAATTTGGACAAATCTGATACGTCGATATTATTTTTTAAAACAATATTGTGATTTCAAAAATGGATCTAATCTTAAACCAGCGATTTCTGGTTTAAGATTAGATCTTAATCTTAAACCAGAAATCGCTGTTTAGTCAGAAACCATTCACAATCGTTAAACAGTTCTAATACATGCCTTTTTTAAAACGTGTTTCTTACTACCATGCATACAAAATGCAGACAGTCCAAACATTTAACGATCAGTAAGAAATTTGCTTGCACGTCTATTTATTCCACAACAACATCAACTTTACACACGACATTTTAATCATACTATTTGTTACGTCAATACTAGGAGTCAGCGAAATGCACTGGCCTAATTCTAGACAACGTACAATTCGAGATCATACAATCCGGAAATGACACCAAATCACGGAGTAGGGATAATCGTTTCTCCAACTATAAAAAAATGCTATAAAATCGTTTACTCCCTTTTCAAGCAGAATGCTACTTCTTCAGAATAAACACTCAATGTAAATATCATACAAGCCCAACAGCACCAGCAGAAGATGAACCATTTTTCTTAGGATGACTAAGAAAAATGAAGTGATGTTAGACTTTACACCTGGAAGGCCCCAGATTCAAGTGAGATAATTGTAAGAAACCAGATCGACTTCATAATGGTACAAAACAAGATTTAGAAACGCAATTACATCGGTGAAGACCTAACCCGGGGCTGACGCTCAATCGGATCATAACCCAGTGGTAAGTAAACTCGAAATTAAAGTAAAACATTGAGTGAATACGAAGCAGAAGCAATTTCTAAATGGGAGAAAATAAAAGTGCTATTGAACTGACAAACAAGACACTTTTGCTAAAGGATCGAATAAAGAAGAAGGAATGGATGACGGACGAAATCCTTGACATGATGGAAGATATAAATACAAAAATCAACCGAAATACCAATAAATAAATCGTAAAATAAGAACAAAGATATAAGAAGCAAAAGTGCGCTGGATAGAAGAGAATTGTGATGAGATCGAGAATGTGACAAAATATATGAGGACCACAACATGCACAAAAATATCACAACCAAAAGGAAAACCAACAACTCCCACGTGAGACTGATATCAGATGACTTGAAGCTTGTGGATACGTAGAGCGACTTTTAGCGATGAATGCAAGGTGATATGGGACCAACATGACGATATCACAATACTAAGATCTGAAATGGAAAAAGCAATTTCATCGCTAAAAAATGACAAAACACCCGACCCAGACAACATAGAGGGCGAGATCATAAAGCTTCTGTGCGAAACAGATGACCATTTTCTCGATTTTCTGACAGAACTTTTTAACACTTTTTATGACAAAGGTGAGATTCCGGAGGAATGGCTGCGGTCAACCTTTGTAGCCATACCTAAAACACCTAGCGCAAAGTTATGCGATCAACACCGATTAATAAGTCTGATAAATCATACAACAAATGCGAAGTAAATATATCCGAGTCACAATTTGGATTCCGGAATGCACTCGGTACAAGAGAAGCGATCTTCAGTCTGCAAGTGCTAATTAAAAGATGCAGAGATATCCACAAAGACGTTCATCTGTGCTTTATCGACTTCTCTAAGGCGTTTGACGATATCAAACATAATAAACTCATGGAATTGTTAGAATTGGTCTGGTCCATGCCTCTACTCCATAAAGCAAGACAAAGGGGACATAACATTGGACCAGTCCTAATTTTAATTCTATTCAGATATTGCTTGTCAAACACTTTTTCATAAAGTTGAATATATTTCAAGCTTTTTCAATTCGTGCTCTTATTTCTGTTTACTGATCCCATCTTGAATTGACTGTGGTTCCAAGATATGTGTACTTTTCCACCTATACTATGTTTCGATTGTTAATTGTTATTTGCATCGGAGGTTGCTGCGTTCTGCTGATGAGCATGCATTTAGTTTTAGCTGTATTGAGTTCCAAGCCATAGTTTTGACTTGCTATGTGTATTCCTTGTATAAGCCTTTGCATTGCGTTGCAATCATTTGCAATGGTAACTGTGTCATCAGTGCATCTAATATTGTTAATTACCTCTCCGTTTATTTTTATACCTTCAGAAGCTTCTCCTAGTACTTCTTTCAAGAGTTGTTCAGAGTATATGTTGAACAGAAGCGGCGAGAGTATGCATCCCTGTTGTATAACTTTTCTAATATTTATTTTCCCGCTGACTAAGATATCCACCTTTATTATCTCACCGCTTTGGTTCCAATAGAGACTGGTTTTTAACGGCAGATCCCTACTATCAATATCCATCATTGATGTATCCTAAAAAAGTTAGAATCATTTGAGCTGTGGCATTGCCGTATTTTTTGGATATCCTTGACTGACCATATCACCAACGTGGAAGTGATGCAGAGAATGGGAAAAAGCGCAAAGAAGTAGTTTTCACCGTAAGAAAAACGGAAGTTTGGGCACTTCGGACATATTATGCGGCATGCTAAGTACCACCTGTCGCAGTTAATAGTCCAAGGAAAAGCCGACAGCAAGAGAGGGCCGGGAAGAAGATGACACTCGTGGATGCATAACCTATGCCAATGGTTTGGATTAACATCGATTGAATTGCTCAGAAGAGCCGTAAGCAAAGTCAGAATAGCCATGTTAATAGCCAACGTCCGCAATGGATAATGCATTGGAGGAAGATGAAAAAGAATTGTTAGGGCTCGATCCAGAAATCGTAAAAAGATTTAAGAGAACTTGGGTCATTTCTTGTAGAATAAAATGTTCAATAAGCCACCTTCACGCCAGAACAATAATCCCTTCCTGTTCTGAACATCTAACAAAAATATATTTATTTGCAAGCTAGATTCTTAGTGCCTCCTTTTGATTGTCAATTTAGTTAGCGAGCATTAACCTTTGTACTACTTTGAGAAATCTCTTTTGCGTCCGCTCATTTTATGTTCGGGTCTAGTCAAGACGTTTTGCATCGCAGCTATGTTTCTTGATGTTTTTTACACCACCGATCTAAAACTCGTATCCCTGCAAAAATATACCATGTTGTTTTTGTTATATATAATTAGTTCAGAGAATTTCTTGTCATTTGTTTCTTTAGTTTCTATACAATTT
>WYDF02015412.1:0-13442 GCA_009867245.2 Adranes taylori
AACCTTAACTCGTTCTAAAAATTTTGTGACGTCACGGAGACCATTTCCAGTTGTCAAAATTTGGGGGAAACTGTTACTAGATTTATCACTAGACGCGAATTTTTTTTGATCATACATCATCATCATCATCGTCATCATCATCATCAACATCGTCATCGTAATCGTCATCGTTGTTGTTCGTAGCGGGTATCGAGATGACGCGTGAAGTATTTGAGCTTATGTAAATTTGAATAGCTGTCATTTGAGCTTAACTATATTTGAATAGTTGTCATTTCGAAAAAATAAGTAAATAAATAAAATCAATATGTCTGATTACTGCGAAATTTAAATGAGCCGCGCGCGGGCGGATGCACACTTTAAATGGTGATTTTTTAACTAGATGTTTAGAAACTTACTAGATTTTTATGAATAGATTTTTTCCGGTATTTTGGAACGGTTCATTTTCAGCTGTCATATAAGAAAAAAAGCAACATGGCTGACTACAGCGAAATTTAATTGTTAACAAATAGATATGGTTACTAGATTTATCACTAGATTTTTTCCGGTATTTTCGGAACACATCATTGTCAGCTGTCATATGGAAAAAAGCAATATGGCTGACTTGCGCGAAATTTAACTGCTGCTACATTATTAATCTAGTTCTGTGGTTGGTAGTCGCAGCCATTGAAGCAAGCAAGGTACAAAGTCTTAAACTAGTATGGTCATAACAATAGGCAATACATTGAAATGAAATAATTTGATTTATATGTATATATTTATTTTCAAAATAATAATTACATTCTAGTTATGTGTTTTAGTATAATATTTTAATGTGTCTAATAATATATACAGTTTATTCAAGATGGTTTCATTTGGGCAAATAGGGGCGGACGCGCGCCTTCAATGGTTATTTTCTAACTAGATTCTTAAATTTGATTTATATGTATAGATTTATTTTCAAAATAATCATTACATTCTAGTAATCATTTGGGCAAATATAGACAAAGAACGATAAATCAAAAATTCCAGTTTTTAATAACGTTTGAAAATTCATTAAATTAATAAAATATATTTTCGTAAAAAAAGTATAGGTTGCCATTTATGTATCGAAAGGCAATATCGACTTTACTCGGTACTCCATTAAAATTAGCTGTAATCATTCCATAATTTGAAACTTGAAAATTTCATACACTGTATCTTCATTTCCCATAATCTTTTCTATTATATATATATAGGGAATAGATGATTGAAATACAAAACAACAGATTTCTAGACGCAAAGGATTAATGTTTTTTTGCATGCTTACATGCTTGATTCACTTGGCTTTTATTGTCTTAGTATTTATAATACGTCAGTCGCTTTAAAGGCGCTCGATAATTCCAGGCGTCTCTATGCGATTCTAAGTATAATGCAAAAATAAATAGGTCGTCTTCCTTCCAGTTTAAAAAGAATATAGAATATAATTTTAGCGAACTAATATATGAAAGTCTTGATATTTGATTACAAATTAACTTCTGACCTTGCTTATTAGGGGCTCATTTAGTGGCCAAGCAGATACAAAATCTGCTTGGCCACTAAACGAGGACCAAACTTACCGCGCCAAACTTACGCGCGAAACTCAACTCACTCTACAAGAATAAGTTGGTGGCTTTTACAGAATTATTCCATACAGAACTGTGCGAAAACGCTCGCTTATGAACCATCAGAAAAGACCCCAAAATGCGTCTCATTAACACTGACTTAAGGTGGGTCCCTTTATATGGAATTAGTGACTTCCGTTGCCGGCCTCGACAGCGACAGTTCTTGACGTTGCTGGCAGCATTTAGGTGGGCTCTCGACGAAATTTCTGCTAAAACCTTCAGGAAGTGAGAAGTTTCTAAGAATAAAAAGCGTTCGTTTATAATTTTATAGCACAATATCGCATCACATTCCTGCCATGAATTTGAGATTCTATGACAGGGTGCTGTTCAATAAGATTTAACGTGCAAACGAACTTCGACCAGCAACCTACTGCTAATGCTGATGACAACCAATCCAGATATTGACTGCGGCAACATATACATGGAAAGCGTTCAATACGTCGCACCGTCCTTTCAATAAGTAGGAAAATCCGGTTGAAGGAAGTTTGAAGGAAGTTGAAGGACAATGTTCAATAAAGCCATTATGAGTTGATTGTTAGAAATTGGATATCGTAAAATCTTTCGACTAGACAGGAGCAATGAACGCAGAGATCACCAAACCCATTAAGAGTTGTTTGTTGCAAATACGATAGCAGCGAACTCTCGTCCAGACTAGTTAACGAACGCAGAATTTATCTTCCCCCCCCCCCTGCAACCCCCCTCTCTTTCTCATCTCCCTATGTGCACGGGAGTGCGAACGTTGCATCGCAACAGCTGTGCCCGTCTCTCTCTGTGTGCAGAGTTCAGTGAGGGCTCGCGACATCTTTTGACGTTATACCTCACACATCTTTTCATCGCTTAAATTGTATTTATGAAATTTCAATTCTTGATTTATTTATTTCATGGTTTTCTAATGTATTAATTCGCAAATGATTTTTATTGATTGTTTTATACTATTTACCGATTCTTTTGGAGGCTATATAACATATATACCGATAACAATTTTCTTGACAAAACCAGAAGAAGTAGTCGTACCTTGCTATTTGTATTGATCTTTTCTTTAATGAGTTTTCGAATTGATGACTGATTTATTCCTTTCTCAGGGAAAATTTTAGCAAGGACTAAACCTTCGTCAAGATGCTTCATTATATCGAGCTTCTGTTCTCAAGCAAGCCTTGTACGCCTTTTGATCCATCTTATCCAAATAATTGTAACACGTCGATAACTAATTGATCATAAAATTTAGTTCAACATTAAAGTTCACAATCGTCCATTGTTTATGCGTACATTTACAAATGAAGATTATTGTTATATGTCACTTGGATGAGATATATTCAAATCTTACAAAGACATTTAACGGGACTGAGCCAAAATCCTGACCACGAAACTTTGTCAGAGAACAAAACTTGATGCATTTTTAATGCAAATATATTAAATTATCAAGTGTAAAGTAAATAATTAAGCCTTATTCTAGCTTCATCAACACTAGAATGCAAATATGGAAGCAAAATATACAAGTTGGGCCACGGTTTCAAAACCAAGACAATAAGACACGAGTTGAGATGCGAGTGCAAACAACCGCCACTTATGGAATGTATGAAATAATTTCTTAGTTGCAAATAGTTAGCACCGAAGTATATGCGTCAGTATTTGGAACACGAAAAATAACTATTTTCTGATTGTTTAATTCTATGTACTAAGAAGAAATAAACCGTACAACCTTAATAAAGTTATTTTTATTTTGACCTGTAACACGGGATTTCCTTGTAGCTTTACTTATTAGTTATAGACTATTATCTTAGTTAAAAAAAAACTCGCATGGTGCTCTCACACATTCGAAATAAACAAAACGTCTAGTGGGGATAATTATATTTTTATTATTATCTTGATCTTCTTCTCAGGTGTTGTATAAAATGTTCGCGTTGATCTGCGATCTGCGATTAGTCACCAATGACCTTTCCTCTCGCCTCGCTGATGACTGATCACAGGGTGAACTGAGGTTATGCGCGAAGGTGAATCGAAGATTAGTATAACGTAGATGCAAAAGAAATTTATAGAAAATTGTTCAATGAAATAATTACGCAAAGGATTATACGTTTTTTCAAGAAGTAATTATATACCCAAATGTCTCAAGTTTATAAAATGAATAATCCAATATGAAATGATTAATTCACTTGGTAGTAGTTATTCTCTTGCACTCTATTTAGGCACTCTATGAGTTGAGGCAATCAAGCTAAGATCGACTCACCATCATCTGTTTGTTCCTAATTTTATCTGTGTGCTTCATACTTTCTTGAATTGAAAAGACTATATTTGCGATATATTCGTTAATAGAGATAATTACCATTATCTCGTTAATAGAGATAATTACCATTATCTCTATTGACGAATAGATCGCAAATATAGTCTTTTCAAGAAAGTCTGAAGCACACAGATAAAATTAGGAACAAATACATGATGGTAAGTCGATCGTATCTTGATTCTCTCAACTCTTAGAGTGCCTAAATAGCGTGAAAGAGAATAACTACTACCGATAACAAATAATTACGGCTACGAATGCAAAACCTGGCAACTTCGCTGGAACAATAGATATGGTTATACGTATGTAGCAGATACGTCAAACGAATCTGTATGGGTAGATTGGTAGAATATTGATGCGAGTATTAGTTTCTTGTTCCTTGAGTGACGCTAGTTACTGGGAGAAGCAGTAGAGGACGCCACATTCGCAAGATGGTGGCGACAAAATGTTGAAATCTGTATGTCGCTAGCGGAAAACGTAGACCTCTGTAAGTCAGTAATCTTGTGAACCAACGTCAGTATATGCACGAAGCAAGAGAGGGTCCTACTTATATAATTCATAGGATTCAAAATCTAAACAGAAATTAATTAATTATGTATTCTTTACAATACTTTAACGATTTTAAAGTAAATTATATGATTTGATTATTATATATTTTTATCTTGCAAAAATGTATTTTCTTTACAACTAAATACTGGATCCAATAATGTAGCAGCACGTTGAATTCTCAAAATAAAACGGTCTCTGTTCCTAGCGAGATTTATCCACTCTTCTCCTGATTTTCTGTATTCGACAGTGTGTTCATCCATTTCAATGGGGAATGTTTGTATTGTAGCACAAAAGATACACTTTTTTTGTGGTCGGCACGTTCCATGTGTTGGAACTTTCCTTGTTTATTCCACACTAAAAAATTAGGCATTTCCGGTTTTAGAAAAAAATTACTTAGAATTTTTGACACTTTAAACAATCATTTCGACAAGGAGCTGGTCCGTCAATATGGTCAGTTGATGAATCCATGTTATAATGTTTGAATCAGTGTAGGTTTTCAATGAAACTTAGATCCGTTCTGAGTGTAGATGGCAATTGATTCCAGAATGTTACAATATGTTCATAAGGATGTTCTTTTAATGAACCATCGGACAAATATTCTATATGCTTGGATTCCAAACGATCGGAAAAGTGCGAATTTATATTCTCGTGAACATTAGACCACAAATTGACGCCATATAATTTTCGAAAAAATCAAATAGTGTTTCCAAGATGATTGATACTCGTTCGTGTACCCATTAGAGCCGCTTGCACACCAACACTAACGATATGATAGCGTCGCGTAAGCCAGAGCATCAGATAAAATGAGGCAAAGTAGTATTGTTCCTGGTTTACAAATTTCGTCTTCTTCAACTTCCACCTTGCGATCGATAATAGAAAATTTCAATTTCTCATTTTGCTTTGACACATCAAAAACGAAGAGAAAGTAATCTTTAAACTCATTATAAGATAGCGTTCCATCCAGCTTACTAAAGTCTGATTTTTGAAATTTCTTGCACATGTCATAAACTGTAGTATAATTTTTAGTTTTTAATCATATATTCATATCTTCATAAGGATAACTTTCAGAATTAAAATAAATCTTTACATTTCTTATATTGCGATCAAATTTCGTAGCATTTCGTTCGGCACAATCTCTCCTCTTTTCCTGAAAGCCCAATATCACATATCTGGGTCTCTTGAATCATATGGAACTTTTAACCGCCAAAATATCTTTGACCGTTAAACGTAATGATGAGAGTTCAAAAAGTTGCCCTTGTCGATAAGGGAGTATCATTTTGAATTGATTCAAAAAGTTGAAGCTGTGTTTCTTGTTTTATTTCAACATGAGGCATTCTCCATTCAACTCGCTTCAAATCAAACCTGCAGTCTTTTATGGTAGCGCTCTGATACAAGTTCAAATCTGTTCTACTTCTAAGTAAAATTAATTCTTGCCGTGCATATACAATATTTTTGCTATACATCTCAAAAAAGTCTAGGAAATGCTGTAATGGTATACATATGTAAAACTTTTTATCCGTATCTTAACTTTGGAGTTTTAGCGCAGACCATTCAGAACTATATAAAGTTTCTGATTTTAACTTATCATAACTGAAGTAGCCTTAAATTGTAGTAGTTTTACCAGGATTCTTTACCAAGAGTCGATTATTTGTCTATTGATTAGATATCATATCTCTTCAAACAAAAATGCAAAAGCATTATTGACTAAGTGCGCAACTGCGGCAGAGCCAGCTCCGGGCAATGGTATAAAAATCTCTCCTTCCAAATACAATGCAGATTCACAACGGAGAGTGTAAAGATACTGATTCTGAATTTGAATTTCATCGTTATAATTATAATTCCAAGTCCGAGCTTGATAAAATGTATTTCTTGTTTGATTATTTCATCATTGAACCGCAATCCTTGGAATATGTTTAAACCCTGGTTTGGCATGTTGGAGTACTTTGTAGACAAGTTTTTTCAAAATTATTTTCGGCTCACTTGGACGGTATTATCTAGGTGTTAGTTCCAGGCACACAACAATTTTTCCCCACGAGACTAACATTTAATAACTTTCCGTCTTGATCGACTATACGGTGTGTTATATTGCTAATTGTTCGACTGTTTATTGGTAAATAAATAATATTTTCAGGTTGCACAGTCAATTTATATCCTGCGGGAATTTCAACTGATGACTCAAACAGCGTATGTGTCGAATTTTCGTTATAGTAACATGATGCAGTTATGTTACAATCCACACGAAATATCGCAACTTTAATAATATCAACTTGTAAATTCGAAATATGCTAAACATTTGCTTCTACAACTTTTTCTGAAAATCCTAAAATTCTTCCAATGCTCTGCGCATCTGTAAAATCTATATCATAAACAGATGTGCAAAGTATTATTGTTTGCTTTTGTTGAAATTACATTGTCTAGGTTTTCTTCTGGTTTTCTAACTCTAAAGTAATGATATGGAAATTAAAATTTGCAGAATTTGATTACCCGATTATTTATAAAAAAGGTCAATACAATACCAGCGCAGACGCTCTTTCTAGAACTCAAATCAATGCAATAGAAGGCGAATTAATTTTAATCCTAATTAACATAGACCCAGAACAAAATCTTTTACAAGACTTAACAAGATTTCAAGTACCCCAATATGTGATATAAACCCTGAACAACAGTATACAGTTCTATCACCATTAAAGCCTGATTTCGATTTTATACCTATAGAACTCCCAGAACCAATACAACCTGTAATTCCAGAAAATATAAACATTCAACCAAGTACTAGTCATTTAATTCAACCTAACAGAGAAGATACTGTAGAACTTATCAATCTAACTTTTGACAATATGACAGAAAGTGATCATTAGCAAATTTATCAAGAACCAGAGAAAGGTGTTCACATATCCGTGACAGCCATAGAAAAATTCTCAAATTAATTTGATATACGTTTAGTATTAAATAATCCCAGATCAGTTAAACAGATAAAAGTAGGTAATCGAAATAAATATCTAGTCCAAATTTCTAAAACATATAACAGACAAGAAATAATTAACTTTCTAAAAGAATTTACAGCAGAAAAGAAAAAGTATTATTTTAATTTTGATACACACAGATTATTCGAAGACATTAGCAAAATATACGTTGAAATATTTAATAGAAATTCTCCAATCATTATCTTTATCGCTTATCGCTATATCGCTGTATCGCTTTATCGCTGTCCAAAAAGATATATATTTGTTGCTGAAGAAGACGGAATAATCCAGGTAATTAAAAACTATCACGAAGGTAAAACAAACCACCGTGGAATTGTTGAAACAATGGAAACCCTTTCTAACAAATATTATTTCATTACTATTAGAGAACAAATCACTAAATTTATAAATTCATGTGAAATATACGGGCTAAATTCGATGGAAACCCTCCACATATTCCTTTAATGTTGACAGAAACACCAACCAAACCTTTTCAGACTTTACATGCAGATACTTTCACAGTACATTCACAACATTTTCTCACCATCATAGATACATTTTCCAAATAAGGTCAAGCTAACCAAATAATTAGTAAAAATCATTTAGAAACGGCAAATGCTTTTAGAAAGTATTTCTCATTTCATGTTACCGAACAAATAGTCACAGACTGTGGAACAGAATTTCTAGTAGATCTAATCAAACAATTTATGGAACTCCATAAAGTAAAAATTAATTATACAACTCGTAAAAATCCAAATTCAAACAGTGACGGAGAAAGATTATTTTTAACATTGTTAGAACACATAAGAATCCTAAAACAAAGTCATCTTAGAGAATCAATATCCTTACTAACGCCTTTTGCAGCGATCAAGCAGCTATACAGTCATCTAGGATTCCATTCATTCAACAACTAATTATGCACCTTTGGAATTAATGCTAGGACATTCATAAAATAGAGAGATCTTGGACATTAATGATCAACAAAAAGCTGTAAACGATTTCGTAGACAAACACAAACAAAAAGTAGGTGCTCTCTATGACAAAGTTAAAAAAGGACAGAAAAACACACTAGTGCTGCCTTTTAAGATGGGCTACATAGTCCCGAAGCTGTTTGGTTGTTTGGACATATTTGTTTGGACGAAGTTGTTTGGACATATTTGAATCTTCAGGATGGATATCCAGCCAGATAGTATGCATCCTATTCATGTAGCCTCCATTAGCGGGTGCGATCAATTCATAGGCGCGCAATAAATCCTGACGTAACCTCTCTGTCCACTCCAGGCGCTCTATCCCGGCGTTGGACTCCTAGTTCCTAGGGAGTCGCCGGCAAACAATGTGCTCCTTTTATTGTAAGCAGGCCATTTGAGGTATATGATTTTCTTCCTTCCTTCTTCCTCGCCTTGCGTCATCTTTATTATATATTTTTTTCGCTCTGTAGCGTGCACCTCCAAAGAATCTCAAATTCAGCACCGTTGTTAAGACGACGACATACACGAGATTCTTCTTTGGGCAGATGTGACGTAACGATTATCTAAACAATAGAGTAAGTCCTTACGTCATAGTCGGGTCGTTTGACCTAAGTAACGCAAAGTGCCCAGGATTACGGCCTTTTTGCATCTGACTTGCTGATTCTTCAGTTTTGGTCTCGCAAGTCGGTATGATCTTAATATAGTCTATTAGGGTCTTAATATAGTACCTGACGCCTCTCATTACCCCAATGATGAGCGGCTATTTGATGGGTTGTAGGAAAACCGTAGTTCCAAAAGATTTGAACGGCGTCATTTTCAACTACGGTCTCAATATCTTTAACGGTGTAGGGTGCAACCGGGTCTTTATCTATACCGTAAGAATGTCGCGGATAACAATATAGCACTTTTAAGGCGGCATTATGGCGCTGGATGAATTTTATTCTAGTAAACACCGGGCATGCGGAAACAATATGAAGTAGCATCTCTGGTTGAGAGCTGCATGATCGGCAGTTCGTATCGCCACCTCTACGGCCATTATATTCTTACGGTAGACCAGAGTGTTTAGGACACCATCTTGGCATGCAGAAATAAATCCATCAGTTTCAGATCGCGGGCCACCAGATCTTAAGAAGCTGAATGTTAAATGTGGTGATAGCTCCAATTCGGTGATGATATTATAAAATTAGCCACGCATAGGTATATTCCGATTGAGTTGTTTGAATATTATCAATTATGATTTGCGAACTACGTTTTTGGCAGCCTCGATGTCCCACTCCATCACGTTCATTGTTTCCCCACTATTAGCCTGCATATTTGTTGAGAACGATAGTCCAAGGGATTCGAACACTTTTCTTGCAGCCTTATATAGAAATGACACCACAGCCGCTAAATCGTGCTCGTGCACAAATTTCATAAGAGTGTCATCTAGGTTGTTGATAACCCTGATAGCCATTCCTATTACCTTATGGCCATGCGTTGACTAAATACTCAGAAGACTTCGGCCACCTTCATTTCGTGGAAGGTAAACACTAGACACGGAACACCTATGATGGATGTTCCGCTTAATATGCATCACTTTCCTTGTAGATCGGTCAAGGATTTTCACCTCATCCTGCCGCCCTTTTATAACACCAAAACTTTAAAATAGTATCCAGACAGCAAGCATATTTGTGGCGACAACTTTGTTGGTTGCGCTTAATTATGACAAACAAATATTATTAATGGTGTATTTGTACTTGCTGCTTAGAGTTTCTTTGATGGTGTCTGCATCATGAATATGAATTTCATCAAGCTGCAGGTATCTCTCATCAACCTGAAGGTGTGAGAAAGTTGATCCGTCGACAAGCTGAATGTCTGGCTTTCTATACCTAGTTTTCCTTTTCTGAGATAGACCACTGCGCATTTATCTGATCCAAATGCCATACCAATATCCTAAGTGTATCTGGTGACTATGCTTAATGAGTTGCCTAACTACGTTTCGCCGGGAAAGTAAAGTTTTCAGACATCCACATAAAAGAGATGGCTTACGCTGTGTATCCGCCTACCAGGTTTTCCACATGTGTACCCATTCAAGCAACGCAAAGCTACGGATAGAGGGAGTAGTGAAAGGCAGAACAATGATGGGCTTCGGGAGTCGCCTTGGGAAATGCCGTTTTGGTAATGAACTGGGTTGGTTATATCGCTTTTGTCAGCTTTAATGACAAGGCGAGCTTACCATTGCGACATGAGTGTTTGCGTGCAATTCACTAATCTCTCGTGAATCTTTTAGGCTGTCCAATAATTTGATAACCAAACTATGTGGAGTGGTGTCAAATGCCTTTTTGGAATCGATCCAGGCCATGGACAGGTTGCGTTTGTATTGTATTGCGTCTTGAATGACGTAACAATCAATTAGAAGATTTTCATTGCAACCAGCAAAGCATCTCTTAGGTCCACGTTGTTCGTAGACACCTCCCCAAACGGGTTGTATGGCGTTTAATATTCTTTCATTTAAGATGCTAGTAAATATCTTATAGCTAGTGTTTAGGCAAGTTATGGGCCTATAATTTTTTGGATCAGATGACGGTCTTTTTTGTACAGCAATACTGTCCACCCTTCTGTAAGCCACGGTGGAATAGGCTTTTCCCCGTTGAGATACGATGTGAATTCTCTGGCCAGATGTACTTGTGTGCAAGTAAACCTTTTCCACTAAAAAGTCGTAATAGCGTCTAGCCCAGGCGCGTCGAAGATATTTTTACCTTTCAAAGCTCTCTGTATCTCATTAACTGTTATAGGCGAACAAGTATCCTGATTTTGGGCGTGACGTTCACAACAGGAGTTAAACAACGTCATCGCCGGAGTCTCTATATGATATGGTACCGTGTATTTATATTGGTCTCTCCAGAAAGCTTCAATCTCTTTGGCAGAGGGTAGGCTTCCTGGAGTTTGGATTTTCCATCTCTTGTTTCTGAAACAGCTTGGAGCGATTGTGAGGGAAAGTAAAGTTGCCACTGATGAATTTAATTTTTCGACAGAGTTTCCTTTTGACTTGCAATTACACGATCTACAGTGTCGAATGTTTTTTTCAACTCAATAAATATACCAACAACATACTGGCTTTTATCCAGGTTTTCATTGAGAAAGTCGATGACACTGTTTAGGCGCCCTTAGGTATTACTTGTATTTTGGAATCCAAATTCGATCAAAATCGATCATCAGTTTAGTTATATTTTCTAATGAATTTGTCTAGCCTATGTTTAATTACTTTCTTAATTTTTTTCGATAATACACTTGTTTCACTATTGTTCTATAATTTCCAATTTGCGTAGTATCTGTAAAACGGACTAATTTCTGAGTATTTTAGACATGGTGGAAATTTGCCCCTATTTATTGATGGACTTATTATTTCACCCAATGGTTTAGTTATAATATTCTTTAGGGACTTCTTTTATTAATTTCCCATCTGGACCTGGGTCTATTTGAGTGTTGATATCATTGTATATATCCATTACTTCATCTTCAGAGCACGAGTGTAGAAAAATTGTACAAATGTTTACTTTAAGATTTTTTGAAAGTTCTTTGCCAATTGTCATAAAGTAGTTATTAATTTCATTAGCCATCTTATCATTATCATTGATCACTTTATTATCTACTTTTAACTCCTTAATTTTCCCGTTATCATTATTTCCCTTTAATTCAGTATTGATGGCCCTTCAAACATTTTTGGTATCGTGTCCGTTTTGATTTCCTTTATAATCTTATGCGCATAGTTCTTCAATTTCTTATATCTATTCCAATTTTCAGCTGTTGGATATTTCTTCCAGTTGTCATTAGCCATTTTTTTCTCGTGTAACATATTTTCGATCTCATCAGTTATCCACTCTTTTTTCCGAATTCTCACTCTCTTCTCGGTTGTTGCCCTTACTACCACTATTAAATCTTCAATGCTGTTATTTAGTGTTTTTATTTTATTGTCCATGTTATAGGTCAGTAAGTTATAATCAACTTTTTTTAATATTTTATTGTTGGCTTTACTTTAGGTTTAATTATTTTCCTGATATCAATGTTTATCTCTTTATGATCACTCATGTCATTATCAATAAGAATATATTCTATTCCTATCTTCTTATTATCAATATTAGTAATTATGTGGTCACTAATGGTTGCTCCACCATTTGTATTTGTTCTTGTAATGTTTTCGTTATCCACTTTATTAATTATACAATTCCCATCATTTCATATCTTTCGTATCTTGCCATCGACTAACTATTGTGCCACTATTATTCACCCGAAATTTTGATTTACCTCAGTTTAGTTTTTTAGAAAACTGATTTTTTCTAGTTTTCAACAAAGTGTCTACAGCTGGGTAAGGTAATGAATCCAGCAATAGAACACTAGAAAAAAATCTATCGAAACAAAGGACAACTTCATTGTCTCTAATGCCATTAGCCAATTTGTTTACTATCCTTTCTCCTGAAGTACCTTTTATTTCTTCACAATCTCTTCCCGCATACACGTTCATTCACACAACCTGTACATGAATCACTGTGATTGCATTCAGGAACACTTATATGAGACAGTATATGTGAGACGCCAATGAAAATCATAATTTCGTTATAATCAGTACCAATTATTCTTTTTTTGTTTGGTATCTTTCTCGAATTTCTCTAATCGTACATTTGTACAATGAGCAATGTATATCATAAGGCTTTTAGGAAATAAGTAGTAAGAGATAGCCGATTCTAAGCAGCCTCCAAGCCTCCAAGACCTTACCTTAACTCGTTCCAAAATAATAATCGTTCCGTGGAACGTTATTTTTTCGTTATTTTGGAATTGGTATTGAATTTGACAGCTGTCAATTAAAAATCAGAACATATCCGGTTGGAGTAAAAAATTACTAGATTTGTTACTAGATTTATCACTAGACTGGGGGAAAAAGTTACTAGATTTGTTACTAGGCGCGAAATTTGAATCCGTCATCGTCGTAGTCCCGTCGTCCGTGTCTTCGTCATCGTCTTCGTAATCGTTGCCGTTCGTAGCAGATGTCGTGATGAGATGAGACACGTGAATTCCATTAATATATACA
>WYDF02015423.1:0-13442 GCA_009867245.2 Adranes taylori
TATTATGTTTTGATTGTATCTTGACCAATTATTTTCTTTATTGCCTATTATTTATTTCTTGTAAAAGTCTTTTAAGTTTTGGTCTGATGTGAAATAACATTAAAATTATTAAATTTTTATCGACGTTTCGATCGTGACTGCGCTTTTCTTCAGAATATAAATAATATGTTTATAAAACGTAAAAACTTAATAAAATACTTAGAAAAATCATTTCTTTTTAATTTGATATTTTTAAGTATTTTATTAAGTTTTTGCGTTTTGTAAACATATTTTATTTATATTCTGAAGAAAAGCGCAGTCACGATCGAAATGGCAATAAGAATTTAATAATTCTAATTTGTTATTTTAGATAAGACCAAAAATTTAAAGACTATTTCAAGTAGTAATAATAATTAATAATATATGGTTCTTTTCTAAAATATAAAAAAAAAATATTTTCTTACTCCAATGACGTCAATTTCTAAAAGTGCGTATTACTGATTGATGATTTTTAGATCTCAATTAAATTACTTTTAATAATTGTTTAATTTCTATGAGGCTATGTTACTGATCAAATATTATAGTTTTAGTTAATTATGTTTATTTAAACCTAATTTCCTTTGTTTCAGCTTCTTTGTAGTCTGATGATGACAAAGCTGTAGTGTCTACACATGTCACATTTTATTCTGCTTTGAGCACCATTGTTTCCCTTAATCAAAATTTTTAATCCTTTCTTCTAATTTCTAACTGTCTTTAGCATGCCTGCCAATCTTTCCTGTATTTTTTATCACTTTATATATTTTTCTTTTCTTTTTTTTAGTTCGAATCTCATGAATCTCTTCTATTACTTGCCCAAATTAATAGATTCAAAGCCGTTCAAACCAAGCAAGCGCAGGAATGCCTGCTTTCTTTTAAAATTCATATTAATAAAATCACAACTGCACTTTCTCTTGAACTTATAATTTGATGAAAATTATTGATACATAATTATTGCAGCTTTTTCTCCCGACATATTTTTTCCTTTAAAAATAGGCGTTTCTTTAAAAAAACAATTAATAAAAATAATCCTCAATTTTCAGTTAGTGAAAATGAGCATCGAAAATTCTATCCATATCGCCATGTTATGCTCTACCACTTCAAGAAATGTTGGAATGCATTTCGCGATCTCAACGAACTTTTTGGCGAAGGAGCATTTAGCAAAAGTCAAGTTGAAAGATGGTTTAAGAAGTACAAATTGGGAGATACAAACCTCACAAATGAAAAAACGAAAAGGTCGACCATCAAATTTTGACACCAGACACTTTTCGCAGCCGTGGAAGAGGACCAAAGCCTGACAACGAGAATGATGGCCGGAAACTTCCATGTGCACGAATGGTGCACATTTAAGAACGATGGTAAAATGGACTATCGTTGGTCGTTTCAAAAGCCTCGTCGCCTCAAAAACGCTAAACTAAACAAGGTTTGCGTTTCACCAGTTGTTTCATCCAAAGGTGTCCACTGTAAGAAGGCAATGTGGTGTGTTTGGTGGGACAGAAACGGAATCATCCACTGTGAAGTAATCTCAGCGGGATTTGTTCTTTGGTCTAGTGACGAAGATGAGCGTGTACAAAAGTGGATTCCGGCCAAAAACGGCAACCGACAATTAAATATCAACATGGAATTAAGCTAATTTACCCAAAGTTGGCTGAGAAAACTCCCAATTCATTCGGGATCAGAAAATGTTCTAAAACACTTTTAATTTAGAATTTGGTAGACCTATAGAAATTTTAAAGGTTTTAAAATGTGAGCGTAGTTATGAAGAAATTATCCTACTTTAATCTTTATATATGGTAATATTAATCATACCAACAAGTCAAGTTTGTTAAATATAGGCGCTTGCCAATTTGAACCTATGAAGCAGCTTCAAAGAAACAAGTTTGGTCTTATAGGAATTAAATCGTAACACTGCGTAGCACAATTAAAGATTAAAACTAAAGAAATAAACTGTCAATCAGTTTTAAAATTCTATTATCAATTAACAAATTATTAATACATGCGTGAAACAAATATTTAATCTTTCAGTTCATATAAATAAAATACAGTAAATGCTTCTATAAAGTTTAGTTTCGATAAATAATAGTCAAACATATCTTAAATCATTTCGTAAGATTCGAAACTCTATTCTAATGGAAACGTTTAGTAATGTCTAATATTTTACACATTTATTACCCATGATTGCATCACAAATTAATAATTAGTTGTGCAATAATCAAATCCAAGTTTAGCTCGTTAATTACTATTCTATAAATGATTTTAATATTTATTCTTCTATATTATTGAATGAATTAATTACTGATTGATTGCGAACATGTTAATTTGGCTTACATGTCTCAAACCACACTGCACCGATTCTACTTGTCGCATAATTTTAAGCGACAGTCTTAATACATGAACATGATTGCTTTCTTTACTTGAAGTTTAATAAAATACCGGAGAAAAATAATAAGAGCAATTAGCTGAGCGATTTTACTAGCGATTTCAAGAAACAAAGTGACGTGAAGTATATATATTTAAGACTTGAAAACTGAAATGGGAACTCCCATAGAGCGGAATGGTATTTGGTATTGGGCTACCACGTATGGTATTTCTCGGACATCGTCTTATATACCTTTTTGAACACCCTACGTGACCTGAAACTAGCAGGCAAGAAAACGAGGGGAGTGTCCTTACGTGCAACGGCTTTGAGTGCAAGCAGTCCCTCCTTCACCTAACTTGTTATTTGTCTGTTTCACTCTCGCTTTAAGGTCTGGAATATTCCTAGAACAATGGACTCGTAGAAAGATGGTGTTGTGGTCAAAAGATCGAACCTGGCCGAAGAGTTTCGAAGAGACAACGACTACATAGGCTTATTGCACCTGTGTAGCTAAATCTGGTGTTGAATCATTGTTCTATATAAAGAATATATTTCTTATAATGACAATAAAGTCTACGTCTAACATGAACGTCTACGTCTAGCTGAACGAATATAGCAGGAGATGCTCGCAAATTGATCCACGAACTTAACAATTAGCAAATCAGTCAAGTTTGTAAATCATTAAATCAATATGTAATCCAATTAAAGATAAAAACTACTAAAGAAATAAAACTATCAATCAGTTTTAAAATTCTATTATCAATCAACAAATTATTAATACACGCGTGAAACAGGTATTTAATTTTTCAATTCAAATAAATAATATACAATAAATGCTTCTCTGAAGTTTAGTTTCGATAAATAGTAATAAAGAAACTTTTATTGGTATTAACTAATCTTTTACAATCAGAAAAAAATTAAAACAAAACATTATTCTTCTTAAACCTAGAAAAATAAAATTACCAAGAAGAAGAACAAACATAAAAAAGATAAGAGAAAATCAATAAAACATACTTCTTCACCCACTGGCACAGCGTTAGAAGGAAAAATGTGTATGGTATTTTTCTTTTCTCTTACCCCTTATTTCTCCCTTTTCTTTTTTCTATCATCCATTATTTTTTTCATGATTTCTAACCCTTTTCCCTCTTGCCCCAAACATAGTCTCTAATTCATTGCTTCTTCCCTTTCCTCATCTTTCCATTCTAGTTACACACATTCTTTACCCAATGTTCCCACGACTCATCATTCATTCCACATATCTTGCATCTTCTTTCTTCTTCTTTCATCCAATACCTGCTACTTCTCCTCTCCAATACCAGCAATCGTCCTCTTCTCATACATACTCTTACATGACCTCAAGTATTCCGGGTAAATAATAGTCAAACAAATCTTAAATGATTTCATTAGAATCGCAACTCTAAGGTAAATTTTGTTACGTTTAGAATTTTACACATTTATTACTCATGATTGCATCACAAATTAATAATCAATTGTGCAATAATCAAATCTAAGTTTAACTCGTTAATTACTACTCTTTAAATGATTTTAATATTTATTATGGAATTAATTAATTTATTACTGATTTATTGCGAACATTTATCTAGTCTGATAAATGAATAAAATGTTAACTTAACTTTCATGTCTCAAACTACACTGCACAGATTCGACTTGTCGCATAATTTTAAGCGACAGACTTAATATATGAACATGATTAATTTCTTTACTTGAAGTTGAATAAAATACTGGAGAGAAATAATAAGAGCGATTAGTTGAGTCATTTTGCTAGCGATTTCAAGAAACAAAGTGATTTAGATTTAAGACTTGAAACCTGAAATGGGAACTCCCATAGAGAAAAGCTGACATCGTCTTAAAGGTCTGGAGTATTCTTAGATCAATTGACTCGTAGAAGGATTGTATCGTGGTCAAAAGACCGAACCTAGCCGAAGAGTTCCGAAGACACAACGACTACGTAGGCTTATTGCACCTGTATAGCTAAAGCTAGTAATGAATCGGTGTTCTATGTATAGAATATATTACTTATAATGACATGAACTTAATTGAATATGCGGCTGTCTACGTCTAGCTGAAGAAATATAGCTCGTAAATTGATTATAACTCTATTTCAATAGCTGTGACACTTGCAAGTGTACTCTTTTAAGTAGGACACGACAAAATAGATCTGAATGCGGCTTAGTTGGACAATCTATCTTATAAACGGTATTTCAACGCAGAATTTAACTATACAGAGGAGTCTTATTTATCTAACAAAATACCTCTTTCCCATTGCTCGAATTTATTTAAACATGGTTTTGTTCTAAAATTTAAGTGCTGTAGACGTTGAAGCCTTTAGTGTTTTAATTATGTAGCTATTTTTATCGTTACAATATCATCTACCACCACGACAATGTGCGTCCACAGCATCGTGTCACTGAATCTAACGCCAATAAAGGTTGGGAACTAATTTCCCATCCGCCATATTCCCCCACTTACACGTCAATCGATCGCTGAAAAATTGGCTCGTAAAGAAAGTATACGCCGATTTGGATGAGTTTGTGGGCGCACCATCAGAGAGTGGAATACCTCTAAGAAAAGCAACATCTTCGTTCGTGGACTCGACCGGCTGCCAAGCAAAGAAGCAGTAATTGAAGTAGATGGAGAATATGCTCCGGAATAATCCTCTAAATATGTTTTTTGTTAAATATTGTTATTGTTTTTGTTAAATAAAATTTATTTTAAAAAAGCCACAATAATTATGCACCGACCCAATATATAAATTATTAACATGTTAAAAACACTACATCAGCTATTACATGTTGTTGTACATTACATTTCTCGGACGAGATGAAAACTTTTATATTAATAATACATCTAGAAAAAAAAATCGTCATGTACTTGTGCATCAAGTTGACGGAATTTATTTCGACAGAAAAGATGAAAAAAGTTTGTAATAGAAACTGAGACTTTAGGATGAAAAGCTTTATGTCATCAAAAAAATCTCTTGATATACATACATGAAAAGAAAAATTGCGGAGAAGTAAACGTAGGTTTATTGTAAACATATTTAGGAGACATGGAAAACTTTTATAATCCAAGCAGTCTTACGAGGATAATATTTATTTCAGATTTTTTCTAATTTTGGCCTCAGCTTGTTATATATCAAACATATGTCAAATTTCGTTTGACTTGATATTTCGAAATAAAGTGAAATAAATGTGTTCGATACAACACATTAGTTTTCATTACAAAATTGAACTAGTTTAGTCTACCAGAGACTTGTTCCTAAATCTCGGAATAAAAAAAGTAATAGGGAGTGCATACCAAAAGTGCTCTATAAAAAAAAACTATAATATAAAAATAAAAAAAACATTCAAAACAAATTTTACTCATTGTAATTAGCTTCAAACTTCAAAATATTATTCATTATAATAAACTATAAACTCTTCACACTGTCATCAGGAATCTCATTCACACCATCATCACTGTCGTGACATCCATGGGATTGCTAATCTCACGTTTCTTGAATGACTTGATGATAACTTCCTTGTGGTCACCATTCCAGGCTGTAAGGACCCACTTGCTAGCATCTTCTATTGTTGCTTTCCTCACACCTCTTTCCTGAGTTGTCAGATTTGAATCAGCTCCTTGCATCCACCTGTTCCGTTCTTCTTTATTCAGAACTTTGAATGGCTTGTCAATGGAGCCATACAAGGTCTGTGGTTGGCTTGTAAAGCTACCGGGAATTACAGTCAGTTTGGTTTTCGACTTTTTTGTCTCATCTGTTGGGTGTGTCTTGAACTGATCAAAAAAGTTGTGTGCCAAATTAAAAAAAGTTTTTCCGTACTACACATGTACAGCGACCACCTAATTTTTTAACTTGAACTGATCAAAAACTAGCAAAGTTGCCTTCCAGTAGAGCTCTACAGGTGTTTTGATCCAAATCTTATCAAACCACATTTTCATCCCTTCTTGATTCATCCAGTTTTTTTCTTGAACATGGACAAGCACTCCTGGAACATGCATTAGCTGTTCACTACTTAAGCCAGGAAAACCCGTAAATATCCCCCAATTGTAGAGGCACCGATTTAAAAAGTTGTGTGCCAAATTAAAAAAAGTTTTTCCGTACTACACATGTACAGCGACCACCTAATTTTTTAACTTGAACTAATCAAAAACTAGCAAAGTTGCCTTCCTGTAGAGCTCTACAGGTTTTTGGATTCAGATTTTATCAAACCACATTTTCATCCCTTCTTGATTCATCCAGTTCTTTTATTGAACATGGACAAGCACTCTTGAAACATGCATTAGCTGTTCACTACTTAAGCCAGGGAATCCCGTAAATCTCTCCCAATTGTAGTGGCGCCGATTTAAAAAGTTGTGTGCCAAATTAAAAAAAGTTTTTCCGTACTACACATGTACAGCGACCACCTAATTTTTTAATCTAATTTTTTTAAGAAAAGGGGGTCGTTATACACGGAAAAATATGCTAACTATAAAAAATAACGACAATTTATTTGAAAAACAATTTATTTCACAAGTAATCAAACGACCAATCAGATAATTAGCAATTTAAACCCTGCATAGGACATTCGACAATTTCCCCACTTGCATTCGTCCTTCCAAAAAGGTGTATACAACAATATCACCAACGTAATCACAAATAACATAGTCTGGACAATTCAAATCTACCAAGGATGTCGTCTGCAAGCCATCTGCAAATCTACCAAGGATAAGCTGAATCTAATATCCATTGTGTTACTACGCTCATACTTCTGATACTAATCAAATTCAATCTTATATCCTACGTCAAAATAATTTCCACAAAAGTCTGAGTAATTAAATAAAATATTCAAATTCACAAAGGAACATTGGGGTATTAGTGAATTGAATTGTTTTGTGTTACTAAGACTTAGACCTCATAAAAATGGGCTAATATTCTGCCTTTAAATATTTAGTTCAACCAACTTGGAAACAAGATGGTTACAAATTATCCATAATGATCCTGCAGTTAACCCGTGTCATCAACATATCTTGTATTTCAAGATATGTTACTTTCAATTGTACTATCATCATCAGGTTACTGCAGTAGATGAGTCACGGATCAGAAATGCTTAACTGTACTTAATAATTAAATAAAATTTTGAAGACTCAAATTCATTTCTTGAAGAAACAAATCATATAGAAAAGAAATATGTCTTTTTTATTTTTGACAAACACTTTGTTAACAAAATAAAAGTTTACGTAAATTCGTTGCAAAAAAAGATATTTATTATTATAATAAAAAATTTACAATATTGCAATCTTTTGATCCTTGACCTGTAATAAAACTTTGTAAAACATTAACGATAACGCATACATGCTGGTTTCTCTAGAATAGACGAAATTAGTTTTTCGAAAGCAACCAACACACAAAGGATGACATTTTTTTCTCATACACGTATCTTTCATAAAAACATAATATAGATTTTAAATCTCGTTGTAGGTTTTAGCGCTAGGAAGAACGCCTTTTCAAAAAGCTTTTCATAAGTTTGCTTTCAAAACATTGAATGTAATACTAAATAGCATATTATATTTAACACGAGAAAGTTGTGAATAGAGGATTTTATAAAATGTATAAAAGAAATTAAACATAACACAGCACCAAAAATACGTTTTAAAAGGTACGACATTTTCTCGTATATAATAGCGCCATCTACATGTTAAAATTTCTTTTTTAAATCTTATATCTCACTTTTCATCTTTCAATATTTGAATCTGTTATATTGCCAAATAACATATTTCGAATAATAATGGTAAATAAGAAAGAATTCCACAACCATATTTTGAAAAAGGAGAAGTGAAATAACATAATTATAGTAAAAGTGCTGTAGAAACATGTCGGTTTCTGCAATTAGCTAATGGAAAATAATGTGTCAATAGGTCAAATAGTTTTCGTGGTATAAGTGTTTTCTTAATGCTTTTAACTGGCGCTATTTTTCAGTAGATAGTGGTGTCATTTATATTTTTTTAAAACCTTACGTCTCGTCTTTCATCTTTCAGTAAGTTAATTTAAAATATTGTCAAATATCATGTTTCGAATAATAGAAAAAAATTCCAAAATAAAAACTTGAAGAAGAAGAAGAAGTCAAATAACATAGCATTTTTAGTGAAAGTGTTGCAAAAACATTCGAGTAATGCCATTAGCATTTAATGTTTCAATAGGTCAAATATTTTTCAGACGCACTACAGTTTTCTTAATCTTTCAAAACTTGCGCCATTTTCTACAGTGGTACCATCTATACGTTTAAATATGTTTTTGAGAACCTGATATGTCATCTTTCAATATTTGAATTTATTATATTCTTAAATAATATGTTTCGAATAATAATGGTTAATAAAAATTAATTCCAAAACCGAAATTTGAAGAAGAAGAAAGAAATCAAATAACATAGCTGTAGTATCGTTAGTGAAAGTGCTGCAAAAACATTTTGGTTAATCCATTTAACTTATAACAATTAATGTTTCAATAGGTCAAATGTTTTTCAGTGCCACAAATGATTTGTCATGTTTTAAAACTTGCGTCATTTTCCAGAATATAATGGCGTCATCTGTATGTGCAAATATGTTTTTAAAACTTGACATCTCACCTTACATCTTTCAATATTTGAATTTTGTCAAATAACATGCTTCGAATAATAGTGGTTAATAGAAACAAAACTTGAAGAAGTAGAAGAGGTCAAATAACACAGCTGTAGCATCATGAGTGAAAATGCTGCAGAAAAATTTCGGTTAATGCAATTAGTTTATAGCAATTAATGTTTCAATAGGTCAAATATTTTTCGTTTGCACAAACATTTTCTAGATATATTAGCGCAATTTTTTAGTATATAGTGGCGTCATCTATATGCTCAATATAATTTTTTTAAACCTACAATCTCACTTATCATCTTTCAATATTTGAATTTATAATATTGTTAAATAACATGTTTCGAAGAATAATAGTTAATAGAAAAGAATTCCAAAACCAAAACTTAAAGAAGAAGAAGAAGAAGAAGAGGCAAAATAACACAGTTGCAAATTTTTAGCTTAAGGCAATTAATGTTTCAGTAGATCTAATATTCTTCAGTTGCACAAATAGTTTCTAGATGTTTTGCGCCATTTTTAGTATATAGTGGCGCCATCTGCATGTTCAAACATGTTTTTGAAACCTGAAATTTCACCTATCTTCTTCCAATATTTGAATTAATAATATTGTCAAATAACTTGTTTCGACTAATAACGGTTAATAGAAAAGAACTCCACAACCAAAACTTAAAGAAGAAGAAGAGGGTAAATAACATAGTTGCAGCATTTTTAGTGAAAGTGATGCAGAAAAATTTCGATTAATGCAATTAGCTTAAGGCAAACATATATTCAAATATGTTTTTTAAAACCTGACATCTCACCTAGCACCTTTCAATATTTGAATTTATAACATTGTCAAATAAGATGTTTCGAATAATAATGGTTAATACAACAGAATCCCAAAACCAAAACATGAAGAACAAGATGAAGTCAAATAACATGCTGTACCATGTTTAGTGAAAGTGCTGCAGAAACATTTTGGCAATTAATGTTTCAAAAGTTCAAATATTTTTAGGTTCCGCAAACGTTTTCTAGGTGCTTTTGCCCCATTTTTAGTATACAGTAGCGCCATCTATATGTTCAAATGTGTTCTTTAAAACCTGACATCTCGCCTTCAATATCATATTTCAATATTTGAATTTATAACATTGTCAAATAGCATGTTCCGAATAATAATGGTTAATAGAAAAGAATTCCACGACCAAAACATGAAGAAAAAGAGGTCAAATAGCACAGTTGTAGCATCTTTAGTGAAAGTGTTGCAGAAACATTTCAGTTAATGCAATTAGACTATGGCAATTAATGTTTCAATAGATCAAATGTTTTTTGGTTGCACAAACATTTGCTAGATATTTTTGCGCCATTTTTAGTATATAATGGCGTCATCTATATGCTTTATAAAACCTGACCTTTCACCTATCATCTTATCATTCTCACCTATCATCAATATTTGAATTTTTAATATTGTTAAATAATATCTTTCGAATAATAATGGCAAATAGAAACAAAATCCAAAACAAAGTCATGAAGAAGTAGTTAAGTAACATAGTTTTAGTATTTTTAGTGACAGTGTTGCAAAAACATTTCGGTTAATGCAATTAGCTTATGGCAATTAATGTTTCAATACATCAAATATTTTTCTGTTGCACGAACGTTTTTTAGATGTTTCTGCTATTTTTTAGTATATAGCGCGCCATATATATGTTTAAATATATTTTTTAAAACCTGATATCTCAACTATCATCTGTCAATATTTGAATTTATAATATTGTCAAATAACATGTTTAGAATAATAATGGTTAATAGAAAAGAACTCCAAAACCAAAACATGAAGAAGAAGAAGAAGAAGAAGATGTTAAATAACATAGTTGTAGCATCTTTAGTGAAAGTGCTGCAGAAACATTTCGATTAATTTTATTAGCTTATAGCAATTAATGTTTCAATAGGTCAAATGCTCCTGTAATAAATAGGTCAGGTGCCACAAATGTTTTCTTGATAAAAGAGAGTTATTTGAAGACGATCAACACGATGATAGATACATTTCAATCCGAACTCCAAGGATGATAGGTAAAAGTACATGATTTTGTTATAAAAAAAAAATCACGGTGGTTCACTTAAAATAATAATAAATCCGCTATATAGTTAGTCAATAAGGTTTGTGTCAAGCTTGTTCCACCCACCTAATCGGATGAACAAAAAAAAAACAACGAGATATGAACATTGCAAAAACGTTTGAATCAGATATGATTCGAAACTTCTAGGAAGTGATTTTTACAAAATACGAAACATGGTGCTTTCAATATAACTCCCAAAACCAAGAAAGTCGCATTCCGATGACCACTCCACCAACCACACTACCTACCTCATTTGATACTTTATAAATGGCGTAAAATCATTTACTCTCTTTCATCCACCAATCCACTCCTTCACATTTCCTCCTTCAGATTTTACATATTCCGTTACATTCTTTCAGCCAGTGGTCCCACTTTTACTTCTTTTCAAGTACATTATGCACATTTTCCTACTCTCACCCATCCAGTGTCTATTTCCCCTCTCTATCTTCCACATCTAAATCTCGCAATGATTTCCTTATCTTCCATACTACATCCTGATCTTAAATACTCAGACATAATATCTCTCTGCGCTCTGCTATCCATTTATACCTTCCATTATATCTTCTATATCTTATTCTTTCATCGTTGTTTTGCTTTTTTGCATCGTTTACTACTTCATTACTCACACCACTCACATTCCTTATTCCATCGTACCATTCATTCAGCGGCCACCCTATTCCTTCCTATGCTTTATTCCTCCTCAGAAACCAATCATTCCTTCATTTGTACTTTTTCACCTTCTTCATTCCATCCAGATACATAAACCTCATCAATCTGTCACTCTGATCCATAATCACGTTTTCGTCAAGCTTCGCCATTTTTCTGAATCCAGTCACTCAACATTTATACCTGTCAATACAAAATTCCTGCAATAGAATCTCACACAACGTCGATCTCTCCACACTTATTCTCTTCAGACATATTATTAGCACTCTTTTCACTTCCTTTCTTTCATAAACTACCTACACGTCAGCCTCATACATCATTATATTATTATATTTCTAACACACACACATCCATAATATTCATTCTCATCCTTACCGATTCACCAAATTTTCTTTCCCCCACGCATCTCATTTTTTCCTTTGCTCTCCTCGCTTTCTTTGCCACCAACTGAACATGTTCCTTGCATGTCGCATTCTGGGCCAACATAGATCCCAAACTATTTGTTTTTTAACAATTTCTATTTAAATTTCAAAATTATCTTTTATACTTTCCCGCCCTCCCCTGTTGCACACCATCACTTTTGTCCTTTTCACATTCAATTATAACATACAAACTATATTGTCTGCATAAATCACCGTCTATATATTTTCTTTCTCTTTAGTTACTCACCGATTGTCTATTTTTAGCACCCTTTCCAAATCAGCTACGTAAATATTTAATCAAATTCCACTCATTGGTCATTGGATAGCCTTGCCTTTGCCCCCTATTTATTTCAACCCATTCGGATACATGCTCTCCTACTCTTTCTATAACTTTCATACCTTCGTATATTCTTATCATCCTTACCATTCTTCCAGCTATTACAGTTTTCTCTCTCTCTCTTATGAAGCTCTCTTATTAATTTATCGAACGCAGACTTTAGGTCTACAAACAACATATATAACTTCCTCTCTCCTCTCTCCATAACTTCCTCTAGTAGTCTATATACGCTTAACAAACCCTATCAACTAAAACACCCCTTTGATAAAACATCCCTTCCTTTCATCTCTCCTTCCAACCTTCTATTTATTACTCTAGCAAATAATCTATAAATTCCATTCATTATCGTAACTCCTCTATAACTTTCCACACATTTCCTAACATCTCTCTTGTACACCGAGACAATTTCCATTCTTCAGGAATTCTTTCTTCACTTTTAATTAAACAATCCCATATTTCAGTTGGAAACCTATCCTGCCCTGTCGCACTTTTTTTCTTCGTGTTTCTTATTTTCTCCCTCACTTCTTTCGTCTTCATATTCTCTAACTATTTTTCCTGCTCTATACTCCCTTCTCTCTCACTTTTCATTCCAGATATTGCCCCAATACTTTCGTCATCTGGTTCCCTCTTACACTTTTCATTCTTTCAATCTTATCATGCATCCCATCATCCATCATGCCTCTCTTCCTCCATTAATTCCACACGTCATTCTCGCTCTGTATATTGTTGTTTCTCTCTCTCTTCGTTCTCTCATAATCCATTTTACATCTCTCATCCTACACTCATTCCTCGCTTTGCTAAACTCTTGCCATCTATTGGATAATTTCATACGCGATCAATTATAATTGAATAAAGTCAACAAAGTTTGTACTGTCAGATTTACAATTATTAATTAATACCATATTAATTTTTACCAGATGTGTCCGACAATT
>WYDF02015434.1:0-15670 GCA_009867245.2 Adranes taylori
GAACATTCTTTAATATACTAGAAATATTGATCTGAAAACTAGTAGGACATCTCATTCCAATTTTTAGTTTCCTCTTTTATTTTGAGAATTTTGAAAACTGGGGACAAAGGTTTTGTTATTTTTCCATTTTTGGATTTGTTACATTTGGCAATGAATTTTCAAATATGTTTTTATAGTTCTCCAAAACTGGTGTTTCATTCTTTCGTCGACCCAATTTTAATAAATCTAATTTGAGATACAAGTGCGTACACAACTTTTAGTACAAATTAATTGCATGTACACTACGTAAAATTCTGAGTACGTACTTGTTACTTATTTTTGTATATTGTGCTTTTCTATTTTTCCTATCAAGAAGTACTAACTCATTTTAATTTTTAACACACGAGGATTCTAAATTCTACGATATTCGCGACTATGGGTATTACAGCTATTATTATAATACATTTGAAACATATAGCAACAAGAACAGCATTGAACATCTGTATTGAAATTTTAAAAAGTTATATAAATAATGATGTTAGAGTAATAGTTTTCCGAATAACACTATTCTTCAAACGAAATGTAAGGTGGGATATCAGAGATGGAGACAGATTAGTTTGTGACAGCTCAAATGTTTTCCGGTTAAATTGGTACATGCATAAAGAATATAGACAAAAAAGATTTTGAAATCGTTTGAAATTATTAACAAAACTTTCTCCTGCGATCGTGTTTGAAAACGTATCTTGTAACTGTGGTTAGAATCTATCTGTATTGTATCAGTTAACATTAGTTAAAATGCTTGAGAAATACTAGAAATATTAATCTCAAAACTAGAAGGACATCTCATCGCAATAGACATCTCATCGCGAGACAGAAGTGTTGTCTTTTGTTTTTCGATTTGTTATATTTGCGAATGTATTTTTAAAGACGTTCTCATAGGTCTCCAGAATTCATGTTCCATTCTCGTTGATGCAATCTGTCGTTGCAAGTACGTACACAATTTTTACTACGTGCAATACTGGCGTACGTACTTGTGCTCTATTTTTGTATATAGTCGTTTCGCATTCTTGTCAACAAAAAATGCACTAACTCTTTCTGATTTACATCAAAACAGTTATCTTGTAGGGGCCATGCAATATTAGTGGTCATGCGTAAGTCGGTAAGGATTTTATGTAAAGAGAATTTATTTGGATCAAGTTGGAACCAGCAACGAAAATTTATTTTTAAAAACTTAAAAATTAAACGTGTCGTGACTTATACAATATAAATAATATTAAAAATAGAAATGTTTTAAAATGATTTTGCAATTTAATGCTGGAATAACATTTTGGAAATTAAATTCATGAAAACTTCAAAAGACTAAACACGAGTTGGGAATAAGACAGGATCAGAATAACACAGGCAGACATTTTTAAAGTCCACCTTTTTGGGCTAAGGGACCTCAATCCATGTTTCCCAATCACGTACACTTACAAATGCCTTCCTAATCACGTACTGTGTATATGTGGTATTATATATACAGGCTCTCCTATAAACACGCCTCGGAAGATTATGGGTTTCCCATAGAGGATTATTAAAATTTGACTTATTATCGGCACGTATAAGTACCTAATATATTTTAAAAATATTTTATTTATATGTCCCAAATATGATAAAACGCATCAAAGTTATGTTTTTTTAATGGATTGTCCTATACATTTTTACATAATTATATCAGTCTATAAATATTTTCTTCGGGATACTTTGTTGTATAAAATACGCTGTTGCCAAGTTATTGCCATAAGTAAATTGTTTGAGAGGCTACAGTTATTATAACTGTACCTCCATATCTAGTATTTTAAGGTTCTAACAACTTACGCATGCATATCGAATCAAGGTAAAAACGAACATAGACAGTTGCAGTACTTTTGATTAGAACTCAGAAAACAAACAGTGATTTCTATTATTATCTGCTATAAAGGTTAGTTAAGTTGATTTATGAGTCATTGCATACTCAAGAAATACGTGAAAATATTTACTTCATTATCGCCGGAAAGACCTTGAGTTCCTTGCAGAATTGCATACAAATCTAATGCTACTTTATCCATTGGTGCTCTACCACTGCTGCTAACTTCATTGTCATAAGCGCGCTGAGAAGCACTTTTCTCTGCGGACGAAATTTCTGGTTTCAATGAATCTTCCTAAAATAAAATAGGGAATTATATATATTAAATAACATTTAACATAATATATTAACATATAAACTAAATAAAGAAATAGCCGTGGTCGTTGCCGCATTCTTTGCAACTTATTACATTTAATATATTGCCATTCTTAGTTAATTTCCTGGTTTACAATATTATTTTTTATCACCAACATTTATTTACATTTTTAAAATACCAGTTAAGTGAATTTAGGAGAAGGAATTAATCAAATTTGAACCGCGATTCATTTAAAATTTATAGCACGTACGAAGAAATATTGCTTCGGGTGCGCTAGTTAGGTTCGTGCATTCGGAAACGGCCGACAACTAACTAATAGCCAAATGCTTATCCCACGCTTTACCAGAGATGTCGTTTAATTTGATTTATGCGAAGAAATAAAAAGCACAAAATGGTTGTAAATAGAGCAATAAAACGACTAGTTGGACATAACATTCTAATAACAAGTAAGGATGTATTGGTTAATTAACTGGTTATTGGTTAATTGATTTTATGGAGTACTTCTGATGCAGTTTAGTGACGACACCAGTGATATCAAATTTACAATTACACTTTAATAATCTTTCATCGTAAGTGCTGTAATATCATGTTGATGATTAAATAGAAATATTTCGGATCCAGTATATGTCTGATCAGTTTGAGCCTTTCTCAAACTTATAATTTGGACTTATCACTGACAATTAACATTTTTAATAGTCGAATTCATACGTTCTTGGCAGTTTGGCGTGCGAAGCGACACTGCTCTATTAGAAATTACACGAAAAATTAAGCAAGAGTGGTCGCAGACCGCCCGCGCCGTAGGCAAATATGGTGACTAGAGGGATTCATGGGGAAGCGAATTCATGGGTAAGCGTTTCATGGGTAGATGTTTCGTGGGTACACTAATTCATGGGTAGGCGTTTGATAGGTATACTATTCTTATTATATACTAAATACGTAAAGCGTGCAGCCATGTAGTCGTTTTATGGAACGCATAAAATGAAAAATATTATTTTTTAAAAGTTTTCTGGTATCTATTCGGATATCTTGTTTTGGTACATTATTATGCGTGCTTGTATATCTACGTGGCCATGGAGAATTTTTAAGATATTCTAGGTAATCTTTTGGAACAATTAAATCTGTACCAGTCATGTCGGGTATTGTTTTAAAGAGAATGATGAGTGCTACTAAAATATGTAAAAACAAACAGAATCTTGTTTAAACGTTTCTGATTTTTTTATTGATTAAAATCAGCTTAGTAGATTCCATAACTCGGGATAAAAGCCTTAAAGTGTTGTGTACGCTTTCCAAGTTTTAATTTTTTATGTTTCATAGGACCAGAAATATTTAAGGAGATATAACAGAGATATTACTATGATACAAATGTAACGTAATCACCAAACAATAATACGTCGAAAACAGTAATACAACGTATTTTAACATTGCAGAGAAACAGTTTGTGTTTGGGAGTTTAAGAGTAGAGTAATTCTTGTTTTTAAAATCGAAAAGGATAATTTCTGCAAATGTAAACAAGTACTGAACCGGAGGTTCCCAAATGTTTGCCTACATGGGCAAATTCCCAAATGTTTGGTAGGTAAACCAAAACTTGGATATCAAATATATAATAAAGGCAGTGGCGGATCTAAGAGTGTATTTAGCTTGTAGGAGGATAACGCATATATTAAGAATGGTAAAAGTCCGCTAGGAGCCTAGTGGACCGGAACCTACAAAAAAACAGTGGAATGAGAAAGGTAAGAGAAGGTTAGTGGCAGTACTGGAAAAAGTGAGATGGGATGCTATGACGATCGTTACAGAATTAGTAGAAGGGATGAAAAAAAATTAAGCAGGAAAGAGAAAAAGTATAGTAAAACAAATGGAGAAAAAATAGAAATATGGTTGAGGAAGAAGAAGGAAATAAAAGAAGTGTTAAAGAATGTGAGAAAAATGGAAGGCACATGGAAAGAGTAACTTAAGGCTAAGATGAATGGAGAATAAAGAATAGGAGCTGTATAGAGAGGAATGAAAGGGCAGAGAGGAAGCTGATTGACAATTTAAAAACGGAAAATGAAGTATGGAAATAATTGAGGAAGAGAGGTTTTTTGAGGAAAAGAAGAGATCGAAGTATGATACACCTGTAAGAGCGGAAACAGAAATGCAAGAGAGAAGTGAGTGGGAGCGAGAATGGATATATTTATAGGATAGAACAGGCAACTAACCAGATGAGTATAGAAGAAGTATAAAATCAACAGGTTGCCTGTTGAAGTATGGGGTTGTTTAAGTGTGGATTGAAAGTGTGGATTAGTTAGAGGTCTGAATGGGATGTGGACAGAAAAGGATGAAATTCCGAATGAATGGACACAAGGGGAACTGTTACCAATGTATAAGCGAGGTGATCCAGAAAGGATCCAGAAAGTTATAAGGGAGTGGTAGTTATTTGCAAGAATATTCAAAATGAGATTGGAAAAGGAGGCGAAGGAAAAGGGAGTAGTATGGAATACAAAGCCTGGGTTTATTATAGATAAGGGAACAATTGACACCATAGTAACTTTGAATTATATAATGCAACAGGAGATTTGTGAAGGAGATGTTGTTTATAGACCTGAAGTCTCTATTTGATAAAATAATAAGGGAGAAAATGTATAAAATTGGTGTATCTGAAACAATGATAATGATTATAAGAGAACAGCGAGAGCGGGAGGTCGTAATGGAGAGAAAGTGACCGAATGGTTTGAAATAAATAGGGGGTGTCAGGCAGGTTTGTGTAATCGGAGCTAAAATGTGGGTTGGATGTGAAATGGCGGAAATAGAGGCAGTGTAATTAGGATGTTTGAAAAGAATAATTAGAGTTGATAGGTCTACACCCGTGGATATTGTGTTGCACAGGAGTTTAATAGATATAAATGTTGGGTAACATGATTTAAGAAAATGGTAAGCCTTGAGAGGAAAATGTGGGTCTGATTGGAAGAGGGTGATAGATTAGTCAAGAAAGTATATTTAGAAGGAAGGAATGAATGAAGTAAGAAAAGGAGTGTGTAACAATGTGGGGGTTGGAAATAGAAAAAAGACATATGAAAGGATAGAAGGGTTGTTAAACAGATGGTTTGATAAGATAATGGAAGGCAAGAGTATTGATGATAATGTGGTAGAGGAGAGGATGAAGGATACGGAGAAGCAAGAAAAGGATAAAAGACTAATGAATAGTAGATTTATGTGGATAAGAGTGGAAGGAGGTATTCCAACCTTGTATATCTTGTGAGATGCTTGTATCTCACAAGCTTTGCTTTCTAGTGACTTGTTGTCGACTGACCTTCTAGGACACGCGGGACTGTTGTGTCGCCGAGGAAGAGGTATCTTGTTCCTATGAACGTTGCTTGGGATGGATAATATTTCGTGATGCATATGTCCATCAATGTTTTCAAATATGATTAGATGATCGTCAATAGTTGCTTTTCGATTTTCTTGTTGTAACCGATGATGTCGTCCAGAAGACCAAGACGGATTGATGCAGATATCTAAATGGAGTGACCTGTGACATCATTCTTTGGAATGTGGAGCTAGTGGTTTTCAAACCGAATGGCATGACGTAGAACATGATGACGTTAAGCTTATGATGACGTAATATGATGACGTTAAGCTTGATTATGGAGCGTCTATTATGGAGTGGGGTCGTCCCGTTGCGTTTTGGGCTGTTTGCCTTGGTTGATGATGGCGATACGTTTGACCTGTTTGCCCTGATTGACGATTGTTGTGTGTTTGGGTTATTTGCCCAGATTGATGTTCGTGTTGCGAAGCCTGCGTGTGGTCGGCTGACTAGTGGAGATCTTCGTTATCTGGTCGTTGGAGTGAAAACGCCATTAGCCGTGGAGACGCATTTTGGGAATTGGGATTTAAAGAAGGGGAAATTAAACATATCGGGAAAATGTCGTTGCAGTTCGCTCTTCCTTCTAAAAGGAAAAACTAGAAGGAATTGGAATAGATGTTTTTGGATTGAAATTGTTGTATAGTGATAAATTTTAGATTCATTTTATAATAAGATTAATGGTAAATATTTTATGCCAATATATTTATAAAACACTTACTGCAGGTATGTCTGTTCGTTCATTGGGTGTGGCTCCGAGGAATCTCACAGGTCCAGCGGGCAAATCTGAAGGGAAGGATGGTCCACTGTTCGGCGGTCCACCATCGTCCTTGCCAAGTGAGGCAGACGATGTATGTGTATTAAAACTTTGATTGTCGACTAGATCTAAAGATGGTCGTCTTACATTCGTACGTATCCGGCCACGATTATTTAAATTTGCACCTGAAATGTTATCTCACTAATATATTTCATTTTACAGTGTTATAAAAGATGACACGTACTAGATGCACGAATTATATAAAAATAACGCTGATATTAAAAACATAACCACGGAACGGAGAAATAGAAATCATATATAAAGTAATTTGAAGTATTAAAGTGAAGCTAAAAAGCCTGGAAATCAAAGAACATATAAGTAGTTATCTGGCGATTCTAGCTCAAAAGTTCCATACGAAGTACTCGCCTACAAAAACCGACTGCCATTTGATCATATCTGATCATTTGGCCTTGAACCTATATGGGGTTTCCGCTCAAACGCCCATAAGGAAATACATTATAGGCAAAAAACGACTGCCAAATTAGTTCCTTTGAACCTTCAAAATGTCGTGTGAACTTCGGTTGTGCTGCGAACGAAAAAATGCTTCGAAATTAAAATTTAAAAATTGAATATATATGCATATGCATCGTTGATGACTGTATACGATTATCCATGCCGCCCACGTGCTTGTTCGTATATCTTCGTATACTATCGCCATCCTGACGTCAGTGACACACCTATAATATGGATCAAGTATAGTATCTGAGGTTATGTACGTTGATAAATAATGTGAACTCAGGTTTTCGTGTATGTTCGACCATGTGCTCGTTCGTATATTGTGCGTAATATTGATAGAAATAAAGTTAAATAAATAAACATAGCAATATGGACCAGAATTGAAACGCGTCACTCGCTTAGCGAAATGAGTGTATATGGCGACAATATAATTGGCAAAATATTATATACTTTATTGAAATCATTAACCCTTAGAATGAAAACGTAAAACTTAATTGTCTTAATGACTTTAATAAGTAAAACTGGCAATTATTGTGCAATTTATTTGTAAACTACTAACGATCGATTATATACTAAGTCTTGTATTAAATAAAATAAGTAACAATGTTCTAAGAAAGCAGTTTATGATATAATTCTATTATTAATTTAGATAACATTTACGGAATTATAGTGTTATAATGCAATAGAACGTTCGTAAATTTAATAAAATTAAAATTTATGCACTAGTACTTTCCATGTGTAAATATTTTCACAAATATTGTATTGTAAGTAGAACAATTTGTTACTGTTAATCGTATGAGATGATAGTCTGTTTACTCAGAGAGCAAAGTCAATTTAGGAGATGGACGGACGTGGGATTAAGTGCTTTCCAAAATTCTGGATATTCTCATTTTGCTACAAATTTTTACCTATAACCATATGTAATGTCCCACGCTTCGAAATTTTGGATTTTCTCAATTTGCCTTAAATTTTTAAATGTTATATATGAGGCGCGTCCACCACAAAAATGGCCGAAATGCTTTCCTTTCTTACAGATTTTTACCCTATACTCCTAACCCCCGCCACGAATTTGGGTTATCTCAATTTGCTTTAAACTTTTACCAGAAACTAGATACGAGCCGCCCTCCCCAAAGAGGCCGAAATGATTTCCTGTCATTCGTCAAGGTTATTTATCGAGAGGAAATATTGAAGAATTCATTTTTTGCCACTGTTCATCGTATGAGTTGAGGGTCTCTTCAGTTAGAGAGCAAAGTCAATTTTGGAGGTGGGTGGAAGTGAGCTTGTCCCACAATAATCAAATGAGATCTAGTAATGGCATGAAATCAAGGTCTCTTCAGTCACACGTCAAAGACGATTTAGGAGAAGGGCGGAAGTGGGGCTTATGACGCTTCCAAAATTTTGGGTATTCCCATTTTCGTACAGATTTTTGCTCCTAACCGTATATAATATCCCTCCCGCCCAGAAATTTTGGATTTTCTCAATTTCCTTTAAATTTTTACTAGTTACTATATATGAGGCCCCAACCCAAAAAGGCCGAAATGATTTCCTTGTCATTTGCCAATGATATTTATTAAGAATTCGTTTTTTGTCACTGTTCACCATATAACATCAGAGTCTCTTCAGTTAGAGAGCAAAGTCAATTTTAGAGGTGGGCGGAAGTGATCTTAAGTCCCTTCCAAAATTTGGCGTAGTCTCATTTTACTACAGATTTTTACCCGTAACCATATGTAATATCCCTGCTGCTCAAAAATTTTGGAATTTCTCTATTTGTTTTAAATTTTTACCAGTAACTATATATGAGGCCCACGCCCCAAAATGGCCGAAATTATTTACTCGTCATTCGCAAAGGTTATTCATCAAGAGGTGAATTTGAAGAACTCGTATTTTGTCAGTGTTCATCGTCGAGATCAGGATGAATACTAATACTGTTAATCAAATGAGATCTAGTAATGGTATGAGATCAGGATCTCTTCAGTCATACTGCAAAGACGATTTAGGAGGAGGGTGGAATTGGGGCTTATGACGCTTCCAAAATTTTGGGTAATCTCATTTTCGTACAGATTTTTGCCATTAACCATATTTAATGTCCCTTCCGCCCAGAAATTTTGGAGTTTCTCAATTTCCTTTAAATTTTTACCAGTTACTATATATGAGGCCGCAACCCAAAAAGGCCGAAATGATTTCCTTGTCATTTGCCAATGATATTCTTCGA
This sequence comes from Adranes taylori, assembly GCA_009867245.2. Lineage (NCBI taxonomy): Eukaryota > Metazoa > Arthropoda > Insecta > Coleoptera > Staphylinidae > Adranes > Adranes taylori. Next base: position 9,003 of record WYDF02015434.1, read on the forward strand.
GAGGTAAACTTTAAGAATTCGTTTTTTGTCACTGTTCACTGTACGACATCAGGGTCTCTTCAGTTAGAGAGCAAAGTCAATTTTGAAGGTGGGCGGAAGTGATCTTAAGTCCCTTCCAAAATTTTGGGTACTCTCATTTTACTACAGATTTTTACCCGTAACCATATGTAATATCCCTGCTGCCCAGAAATTTTGGAATTTCTCTATTTGTTTTAAATTTTTACCAGTAACCATATATGAGGCCCACGCCCCAAAATGGCCGAAATTATTTACTCATCATTCGCAAAGGTTATTTATCAAGAGGTGAAATTGAAGAACTCGTATTTTGCAAGTGTTCATCGTCGAGATCAGAATGAATACTAACACTGTTAATCAAATGAGATCTAGTAATGGTATGAGATCAGGATCTCCTCTTATGAGTTGAGGGTCTCTTCAGTTAGAGAGCAAAGTCAATTTTGGAGGTGGGTGGAAGTGAGCTTGTCCCACAATAATCAAATGAGATCTAGTAATGGCATGAAATCAAGGTCTCTTCACTCACACGACAAAGACGATTTAGGAGGAGGGCGGAAGTGGGGCTTATGACACTTCCAAAATTTTGGGTATTCTCATTTTCGTACAGATTTTTGCTCCTAACCATACATAATGTCCTTACCGCCCAGAAATTTTAGATTTTCTCAATTTACTTTCAATTTTTACCAGTTACTATATATAAGGCCCCAACCCAAAAAGGCCGAAATTATTTCCTTGTCAGTTGCCAATGATATTCATCGAGAGGTAAACTTGAAACTTTAAGAATTTGTTTTTTTTCACTGTTCATCGTATGAGATGATTTAGAGAGCAAAGTCAATTTTGGAGTTGGGCGGAAGTGAGTTTAAGTCCCTTTCAGAATTTTGGGTATTCTCATTTTACTACAGATTTTTACCCGTAACCATATGTAATGTCTCAGAAATTTTCGATTTTCGCAATGTCCTTTCAATTTTTATCAGTAACTATATATGAGGCCCCAACCTCAAACTTGCCGAAATGATTTCGTCGTCATTTGCCAGGGTTATTTATCGAGATGTAAAATTGAAGAATTCGCATTTTATCAGTGTTCATCGTATGGGATCAGGATGAATACGGAAACTGTTAATCGTATGAGATCAGGGTCTTTTCTGTCAGCGAACAAAGTCTATTTAGGAGATGGGTGGAAGTCGGTTTAGTACTTTCCAAAGTTTTGGGTATTCCCAGTTTGCTACAGATGTTTACCCCTAACCATATATAATGTCCCGCCCCCCGCCCAGATTTTCTGGATTTTCTTTTAATGGCCCCCACCCCAAAAATGCCGAAATCATTTCCTCATCATTTGCCAGGGGTATTTATAGAGGGGTAAAATTAAAGAATTCATATTTTATCAGTGTTCATCGCATGAGATCAGGATGAATTCGGACACTGTTAACAGTATGAGATTAGGGTCTGTTCAGTCAGCGAGCAAAGGCAAGTGGGTGGCAGTGGGTTTGGTACTTTCCAACGTTTTTGGTATTCTCATTTTGCTGTAGATGTTAACCCTTAACCATATATAATGTCCCTCCTGTCCATAAATTTTGGATTTTCTCAATTTGATTAACATTTCTACTAGTAACTATATATGAGACTACCAGAAAAAGGCCGAAAAATGCTTATTTTGTCAGAGTTCATCGTATGAGATCAGGATAAATACTTACACTGTTAATCAAATGAGATCTATTAGTCGTATGACATCAGGGTCTCTTTCAGTCAGAGAGCAGAGTCAATTTAGGAGGTGAGCGAAAGTGGGCTTACGTCCCTTCTAAAATTTTGGGTATTCTCATTTTGCTACAGATTTTTAACCCTCACCATATATAAGACTCCTTCGCCCCTAAATTTGGATATTCTCAATTTGATTTTAATTTTTACCAGTTAATAAATGAGCCCCCCACCCCAAAAAAGGCTGAAATGATTTCCTCGCCATTCGCTAAGGTTTTTTATCGAAAGATAACATTGAAGAATTTGTAGTTTGCCAGTGTTCATCGTATGAGATCAGAGTGAATACTGACATTGTTAATTACATGAGATCTATTAATCGTATGAGATCTGGGTCTCTTTCAGTCAGAGAGCAAAGTCAATTTAGGAGGTGAGCGAAAGAGGGCTGTAGTTACCAGATGTTTCAGAAAATACTTGGAACAGGTACTTACTGTCGGATAAGTATATAAATATGGCAAACATTAAAAGTATCAGCTTATAAATAGAGTCCTGATTTTGTTCTGATTATACTTTCTAATCTAAACTAATTTCTATATTATGTCGGTCCCAGATGATGTGTATATTCGGCGAATACACGCCAACCACACCCATTTGTCAAATGCATACGCATGAACGTATGTATACGTTCCTTTGATTCGTGCTAGTTTATCGACAATCGATGGGAACATTACGCATAACGTATGTTGGCCGAAGTTGACCTCCTACACGCTATGCGTATGAGCCCGGATGACGCCAAATACACACATCGTCGGCGACCGGCTTTACCTTGACTTTCGCCATCTAAATTGCCTTCATTTATCAACTCTAATGATGAATCACCATTTGGTTTAGAGCCGCGATTTCTGCCTCTGGCCCCGGATGTTTTTGTAGTCGCTTCATCTTCTGGTAAATTTCGACTTCTCGGCGGAAACCTAATTTTTGGAAGATATGAATTATTTATAGAAAAATAATGTATTTATTTTTCTAAAGTCACAATATACATTATATACAGTATATACAGTAGCAAAATTTTTTTTATAAATATTTTGCGACTCAGTTACTAGAAAACGACTACTGTATTTTTTAATTGTAATGAATGTTCCTTTAATATTTAAACGATTTAAAAAATGCACAACTGAAGATCGGAGTAATTTGACCTTGAAAAAATTGCAATACTTTAAATAAATTCAAATAAATTCAATAATATTTCAATTCTTCCTATAAATTCAAAATGAAATTTGGGGAACAGATGTAATAATTAAGAAAATAATTTCTCTTGTAAAAGAGAAAGAGAAAAATGTGTATGTACAATAAAAATGTAAAATGTAAAATAAAATTTATGTAATTTTTTGTAAGCTATTCATTATTAAAAAAAAGCAATTCTATAAAAAATTATAAAAATAAAAATTTCAGTTAACTTAGTGGTCTGCTAATTGAGTGCCGCGTAATCAGATTTTTACTGTATTTTAAATTATTATATACATAAATTAATAATTTTCGCAATAGCTTTTAAAATTTTTATATTATATTTTTAAATTATTAAATTACTATATTTAATTTATTATATAATTTAATTTTAAGTATGTCCACAGAAACTTTATTACGCATAAACGGAAAGAAACTATGTTCCGAAACTTTTGTAGAAACACTTTTCTTTCTGATAGTCAACACTACATTATTTCAAGACCAGATGATAACCCGTCGTAAAACGACTAAAAAAACGTTTATATATAAAATCAAAAGCGTTCCAGACAGACGGACAGACATACGGACAAAGCTAGACGTTTATATATAAGTATAGATGACTAGATGATAACCCGTCGTAAAACGACTATCCATTACCAGGTCATATTTTATTTAAATGTAATTATAAAAATTTGACATTCAATTTCACATATTAAGAAAAATCACAATGAACATAAATAAAAATAATAAATTCAAAGCTAGACGTTAGACAAAGTTACACGTTTATATATAAAATCAAACGCGTTCCAGACAGACGGACAAAGCTAGACGTTTATATATAAGTATTAAAAAAATTTATAATATAAAATAATATGATTTCGTTTCACTTTATTTTATATTTTGTATTTATGAATTGTAGATTTTTTGTATAATCTAGTTTGAATTGTTATTAATAGAAAATTATTAATGTTTTTAATTATATGTATAAAAATCTATATTTTAAATAATTTGACATTGTATAAAATAATTTTTGAAATTTTTAAATTAAAATAGAATAATTTTTTTTTATTTTTAATTTTTTAAAAATTTTTGGTATTTATAAAAATCGGAATGTTATCGAAAATTTCAAATATACATTTTTTATATAAAATGAAAAACATTAATCATTTTATATTAATAACAAACTAGATTATACAAAATATTTACAATTCATAAATACAAAATATAAAATAAACTGAAATGAAATGATAGTATTTTATATAATAAAATTTTTGAATCTTGAATTAATGTAGTTTTGAGTTAGTATCAGAATGAAAAGTCTTTCTACAAAAGTTTTGGAACATAATTTCTTTTCTTTTATACGTAATGGCCGTTCTAGGGACATGTTTAAATTTAATACTTCAAATATTTTGATTTTTTTCAACGTCATCTCATTACATTTATTTAAAATTTTGAATTTTTTAAACTTAAAATAATATTATTGTAGTCTATTCTTCTGATGATGGTTATTTAAGTGGAAACGTTAAAGAATATTTAATAAATAATTGGATCAGACGAAAAGTTTTTTACTTAATTCATTAATAATATAATTATAAAATAATAATATAATTAATAATATAATTAATATTATAATTAATAATCATATTAATTGATAATTAATATATAATTATTTTATAATTAATTTAATTAATATTATGAATTATTACATTTGAAACAGAACGAAGGATATTATAAATGATTAAATAATAAATGTACATACCTTGTATTTGCTGGGAGTCTTTCTTCTGCAACAATTTCTTCATCACCCAGTTGTCTTCCTCTAGCTCGCCCTACATTGCCACGAGCAGGGATTACTTCATTTGATGCAGGTTCCGGTGTAGTACCTCTGCTTTTCGGTTGCGTTCGTGTGGTAATTTCTTTTGTCGCTGCTGTTGTTGATGCTTCCTTATTGCCGGTTTTAGCCGCCGCATCCTTTTTGTTATTGGGCTCATCGCTGTCATCATCGTAATAATAATAGACATATTCGTATTCATATTCTTGTCCATTGGGCCCTTTTTTAATTTCAATACGTGAACGCTTGTTTTCGCTTGGACTCGCAAGAAGGAATCCTCCGATGTCATCTTGATCTACTATTTGTTTGGCTAATGGTGGGCCTGGTGTCAAAATGGAATTGGGTGTTGTTTGATCGAGTTGGGCTGCTTTCTTTACACGTCGACCGGAACCTCTTAGTTGTCTTTGTGTTGAAGGTGCTTTAGTTGTAGTTGTAGTTTTTGATACTCTTTTACCTATAACAAAAATAGTTCGTCAAGTTTCATAGATTATGTGGCCAGTGAAAATGAATTAAAAAGTATGGAAGAACAATTTGATAGTAACAGTATTTATTTTTATTTAAATATATTTTAAATCAAAGTGGGCTTAAAAGGGAACAATTTAGCACAAAACGAAATTTTGGAAGAAAAATTTTCAGCACTCAACACTAAGGCCATAAAATCATCATTGGAAGAAACAATCAAACATAAGTGATAAAACGTAGAATTGCTTTTTCATGTGTGGCTTTTACTAAACTAAATAAAATTTTTATTCTCAAATATTTGAATTTATTTAAAAAGGGAAATATTTAATCAATGTATTATTCCTACGCTAACCTATGGAGCGGAAACATTCATATTGGCAGGAAACGGCTAATTAGCCGTTGGTCATGGAAAATTCCGAAATAGAGGATGCACCAGTAAGCATTTCAAAACAAAGGTCGATGTACTACAAAACAAAAGCAGAAGCATTTTAAAACAAAGGTTCATTCACACGATGAGACGAATTAAGAAGAATGGCGTCGAACTGGTTGTGAGTAGAACAAAATTGAGACAAATAGAGGAAACTGCGTGAGGCATATGCAAAGTAGTAAATCAGTATATCTAAACGATGATGATGATGATACTACAAATTATTATAACATTTCACCAGCTATCAGAGCTCTATGAGGAAGAATGTTATCCCTCTGATCATAGTGATTATGAGGGAATGGAATTAATCCCTCAACTTTTCAAGCAGAATGAGTTAAATGACCTCACCAGACAGCTCAACCTGTTAAAAGAAGCTTTTGAATTACTGGCTTCCAGGTTGAACGTCAAAAATTTACTGGAACAAGGAACCAAAATTACCGAGAAAAGGTACTCCAGAGTAAACAGTCGCTTCCGTTCATTTCCAGAAGAAGACAATTTTGTACTTTGTTACAAAAGTAGAAGATTCCTGGAAAAATTGGTTTTCCTGAATATTTTCCACGTGATTGGCGCCTATTTCCACGCGCCTATTTTCCACGTGATTGACAGCTCAAAGCGTTGATTGAAATGTGTCCTTCTACACAATGGGAACAAATACGTTTCAATACTAATTGCTTGAATTATTAAACACTCGCCTGTTTTAAGACACCTGCGGGATTGTAAGGAAACTTCCGCGAAGTAGGAGAATTGGGGTCAAGAGAAATCAGAAGTAAATTCTCGCGTAACTCAATTTAGGATCCGTGAGTTAGAGGAGAGCTAATGGACAAAATAATTTATTATATGGAAGTTCAATAAGTAGGAGTGAGAATAATAACTTTGGTTTACGGAAGCTACGCCCATCAGGGGGCATCATGATCAACAAAAATATATAAGCAAAAATTTCATCAAGATTTAGCTCATTACGTTCCCATTATTCTCTGAGTTTTGCCGTTATGTTATGTCTCAGTTATAAGTTATAAGTTATGT
>WYDF02015434.1:15770-26822 GCA_009867245.2 Adranes taylori
TTATGTCAAGTTATATCGCTGTAAGTCTGATCACGCGATTTTTCCTGTTATGAATTACGTCATAAGTACAAATTAATATATTTATATATTTTAAAGGAACTAAAAACATTTTAGGTTTTTCTTTATTAATTTAATTCTTAATAAATAATTTAATTTTTCCAATGTCAGAAATTTTTATTTCAAAATAAATTAACAATCGATTAAGTTCTGTATTGAAGTTGATTGCGAGTTTTTATTCCTTGCTTATTTATTTCTTATTTAGTAATAAATATTTTGGTGGCGTATTAATCCTTATGAAGATATGACCAATCAGAACGGCTATATTTTTTCTGAGTTTTGTTGAGTTATTAGTTTTATTACGTTTAGAGTACGCCATTTTTCCTTTTAAGAATTATGTCAGTGGTACAGATGTAAGTACATATTAATCTAATTTTTTTTATTTTAAAGGAAGTAAAAACATTTTAGGTTTTTCTTCATTAATTTTATTCTTAGTAATTAATTTGATTTTTCCAATGTCACTAATTTTCATTTCAAAATAAATTTATAATTGATTAACTTTTGTATTGAGTTTGATTGGGGTTTTTATATTTATTTGTTATTTCCTTTTATGGTTTTTATGGGCATAGTAATCTTTATGGAGGTATAATCAATTAGAAGGGCACTATATTTTTTTATGTTGTCAGCGACGCGATCTGTTTAATTCATCGTAGATTGCCGTCGTAAATTAAATGTTACTTGGAAAATATTTCATTTATTTTCGTCTAGAAGGAAAACTCTGTTTTATTAAAATTTCAAGATATGTCTTTCAAATAAACCATAAGCTGTATTTGTTTTATTATGCTCCACAATTTCTTAACCCATTATAATTGTATGTGTATGTAGAGATAAGGTATTTAGTGAACAATAACTTCTAATTGTTAAACTTCTACCTGTTTTAATTGATTACGTTTTTTTAAATTGATAAGCCGTACTTACTTTATTAAAGGTAAATCTTTGGCTTGAATCAATTTAGGGCTCTAATAAATTGTGTCTAATGTTGAGCATAGATAGATTTGAATATTCTACAACCCCTTTGATAATAACTACTAAGTTCAGTTACGCCCTAAACAAACCTTTGATTTCGTTCTTACTTTAATCCCTCAAGGGTATTAACTGGAAGTAGAATTTATTTATCCAGTTAAGGTTCACACAATTGCTTGTCACAATTTTAAACATGACAATAGCTTTGATTTTGGAGAAGATAAACTATCACGAACATCAGTGGCTGATTTGTGTAGATTTAAAAATGGCAAACTTTTCCCTTGAACAGCAAAATGGCTACACCAAATATCCTCGCTTTTTCTGACTCTGGGATTGCAGAGTCAGACAAAATACATCACTGTGTTACAAAAGAGTGGCCTAAGAGAAGAAACATGGACGTTGTGGAGATCATCTTTCTTCCACTGCATATCAAGCTGGGACATATGAAACAGTTTGGAAAGGCTCTCGATAAGAACGGAAAAATTAAAACAGGAATATTTGACGGCACACAAATAAGATAACTTATTAGGGTCTTTGAAAATATAATCAATGAGGCTGAACGAAAATCCTAGACTTAATTTTTTGAAGTTGTCGGAAATTTTCTGGGCAAACGCACGCTGAAAACTATGTTGAATTGGTAAACGAGAATGCTTATCTGCTTCCCGTTTTTCTGAAAATTTAGGAGACACTTGTGAGGTACAAGGAAAAAGATTTTTCCAGGATATTAAAATTATGGAGGAGCACTACCAAGGAAGATGGGAGACGTACATTGACGTTTTTGCAGAGGTGAGGTTCAGTTTACCCTAATACATTATAATATACTCACTGTTCTTTGATTTGGAAGCAAAATTGCCTCTATTTCTCTCTCGGTTACTTTTCTTAGGTTTTGAAGTTTTCGATGGACGTGCAGTTGTAGCAGCCGTTGTTTTTAGTTCGGTCCTATATCTTTCAATCAATTTCAAGGGATCTAATTTAATTGCACCAGCTGGTGCTGGCGCTTGACGCTCCGGATTCGCATCCCGTTTGTTCACTTTCTTCTTTACCACATTCTTATCAGATTTTTCAAATTGTTTCGGTGATACGTGGTGAGTTGGAAACTTGTGCGATGTTTCAAATAATCGTTGTGTTTCAGTATATTTATCCTTTCTCTCAAATGAACGCGGCGAACTGTTTTCACGTGTTGGCTGTACTAGTACATATTCTTCGCCAGGTTTAGGTTCCGTTATAAGTGTGACTTCCGACGACACTACATTTAGGCTGATGAAAAGCGCTAGCGTTCTGAAAATAAAATTAAATATCGATAAACAATTTTCCTTTACTCATAATTATTTAGAATATGAAAATTGGATCCATTTTCGTAGTTTACATTGGGCCTAGCGACTACGGCCTTTATAGCGCTTATGATGTTTCGGGTCTTTATGAGGTTTTTGGTCTTTAGGGCGCTTAGCTCTTAGGGCAGGTCTGACTTTTTAGGGCGGGTGTGCGAGCAGGCCGTTTTAGGGATCAACGGCTCTAAAAATTTAGGGCGGATTCGGGCGCGCCTTTAACGGAAAATGTCGACCTCTAGTTTATATGAATAGATGTTTTAGAAATTACTAAGTATTACATCACACAAATAATATCATTTCCTTGATAAATAAATAAAACCAAGTTCAATTATCATGCATTGATCAATTATCATGCATGAACACAGGAAAATTAAATAGAAATAACGCGAATTAGACGTAATTAAAATTCCTGGGACACAACTTCCTTTTTGATACCACATATTTTAGGCGTTTGGTTGTAGTAACGAATATATGTTGTAATTAAAATGTACGTTGGGTGACACAATATGCAATAGATGATATTTATGTCTGATGGACTCGTATACATATAATGCTCGTGCGTGAAACTTTATTTTATTTTATCTAGTCGGGCTGATTTTTCAAATCCGACTCATTAAGTATCAAGCTATACGTATGTGAATAGATATTGCAATTTTGCGGCGACAAGCATTACTTTTTTCTTTATGCTTGCCTTAAGTATTGCGATTTTTATTTTTCTTCGTATATATAACAAATTATATGACTCGCGCTCATTAAAATGACTAACATAATGTTGAAGTTAATTATAATGCAAAAAAGTAGTTAGGACGACTCTGTAGGGAATGATATTTGTTATAATTGATCTTCTGAAAGGTCGGATGCATTGATGATGGAGCTGATGGCCTTACATTCACGTGGCGCGGGTTTGCTGTTGATGATGATGAAGGAATCGTCCAGCCAGTGCGTGGAATTGGCGGTGTGGAATGCGACAGCGTGTGGAATACTCTGTTGCGTGGTGCGAGCGAATGGAGACGATTTAGATGCTTGGCTTGGCTATGTTGGTGATGGTGATGGTGGGGGACTCATTGGTGATGTTGTTTTAGGTTATATTTATTTTAAACAAAATAAACACATTATGTCTGATGAACTACAAGTTTTCTATAACATACTGCTTTTGCAATAACACTCAATTTATTTATTTTGAAGTTCTTTCAAATTGGGTTGATTTTTCAAATCTTGCCCATTATATTGTTACGCAAAGTAATTGTATATATAGGTGGATAGGAGTGGAATACAAAACAATAGATTTTGTAGAAGGCAAGCGATATTTTTGTTTTATGTATGAGCTTGCTTAATCTATATTTTACGAAAATTTACGACTTCTTCCCAAAAATTAACCCAAAACTTTACGACGTCTTCTTTGTATGAGACAATTGAAATTAGGAAAGATTCAATTTTCTGACGTAGAAACGATCTTCTGTTAAACTGGCGATGTGTGAATCGTTCAGTTGGTATGCGAATTCGGGAATGGCGATCTGGCGAAGTCGGAGGAAATAGACGTTGAAGGGCGAACCGAACGAATAGCGAAAGCTGACCGAATGCTGGATGTGGATGGCGAATTTATTGCCTGACATTGATGCTTTGATGCGAGGATGATTCGTTAGCGCGTTTGGCTGATTGATGGGACTGACCTATTGGCGATATTGACTCATTGGCGAGGTTGTCTCCTTGGCGAGGTTGTGTTTATGAACATCTCCATTGGCTTCTTCGACGCTGGTCTTCACTCGGTTTGATCGTCGACGTAGATACAAAGAAGAGATTTGGAAGATAGAGTTGCGAGAGCAGTGTTAACGATTAGATAGTTGATGAGAGGTTCAGAAGATTCAGCGGCAGAATTAAATTGTGATAATTGTATATACCTGACCTGCCGGAATAGAAATGTTGTTACTGACTTTGTAGATTTTTAATTTAATTTTTATAGGCGACAAATTTTATTATGATTGCCTTGGTGACGCTTTACTTAGAAAATACCAGATGTATTCATGTGTGCGAAGTCCCTCACTCTACACGAATTCTTGGCCATTTATTAGAGCATTATTACTGATAACGATGTGGGAAAATGCTCACTCTAAAGCTATCAGAACAACACCTAAAATGCGTTTTGTTGAAACTGGCTTATAGTTTTTTATGTGAAATCAAAGACTTTTGGTGTCCGGCTTACCGATGGTAGTTATTGACGCTGGCGCGGTCACTAGGCACGGCTTAGTTGAAATATCTGCGAAAACCATTGAGAAGGGAGAATTTTCCCCCAATAAGAAACCTTCTTTCATCCGTTACAAATTTTAAACAACAATACAGCATAATATCCCTTCCAGGATTCTAAGATTTTATGATTCTATGACAGGGAGTCCCCCAATCAGATTTAACGTGCAAGCGGATCTGCTATCGGTGTTCCCCTTCCAATGCCGCTCCAACCAAGCCAGGAATAGTGGTGACAATTTGTACATCGGCAACAACACTTCTCTCAAGTAATATAGGAATATTCGCTAATAACCGTTAAGTTATAAAATCCTCATAGGAGTCAGCAAGCTAGTAAGATGTCTAAAAAAGCCAGTAAGAGTTTTTTGTTCGAAGTTGGATATCGTAAAATATACGGGCGGCGAAAACATGATGAAAAAAATGCCCGGGAAAGTCAAGTATCTATAAAAGGGAGCAAAAATATCTCTCTTAATATGTATATAACTTTTTGCTTCTTGTTTAATGTTTCAATAAGCAATACAAATTCGTAAAACATCTGTCCAAAACGAAACACGTGCAAGGAAATCATTAATCTCCTTTTGAACAAAATAGCAAAAAAGTAAAAAAGGAGCCCACTGTAGTATAAGCGTTGTTTACTCGAAATCGTAGATCACCAAAAGCGAAATTCTATAGTAAAACAAATTTCGCGCAAAAACCAAGATATGTATCAGTTTTTGCTTATATTCTACATTCGCAGCATCTCTTTTTGTCTTCTGATTCGCTTTCTAATGCACGAGAAGACAGGCGCTGCGTGGTTTGCAACAGAGTTCGACATCTCTCTTCCCTCCCGCTATGTGCAAGTTCATACGAACGATAGACGCAGAGTTCATTGAATGCTTGTAAAAAATCTGGACATAAAGCATCGCAAATCTTTTCGTCGTTTGAATTTTTATTAGTTTAATATCAATCTTGACTTATTTAATTATCGATTTATTAATATGTTTGATAATTAATTGGCTGTTGATTGTTTATTAATTGCTTGTTTTATTGTATCGTTCTGTTGGAGGTTATGACTATATGCCGATAACAATGTAGACGAGGCAACATTCTTATTTATAACGTCGGAAATAGGCCGGCTTTATAAATGTAGAGTTGAAAATGTAAATGCGAGAAAAGAGATGAAAAATTGAATGATGAAAGAATCACAGATGAGTGTATAATACTTAGCATTTAAAATTTTATTCTATTTAAAAATATTAAATTTCATTAAAATATTAATAAAATTTTATTGAAAATTTTTATTAAAAAATCTATTAAATTATTATATTAAAAAAATATTTATGTTTTTTGGTAAGAAAAGTATTTAAACGATTTGAAACCACTGAAGCATAGTTAAAGATCACAATTGTTACCTTAACATAAATTCTAAAATAATTGAGTTAGTAAAACAAGTTACAATTCACATGTGAATAAAATTATAAATAATGAAAAATTAAAATTTTATTTCATTTCACAAAGTTTTTAATCTGATTTTTATTGAAAAAAATTATTAAAAATATTTTGTTAAAAAAATTATTGTTAAATTTAATTTTATTAAAATTGTATTCTATTAAAACAATATTAAAAAAATTTACTAAAATTTTATTTAAAAATTTTTATTAAAAAATCTATTAAATTGTTATATAAAACAAATATATTTTTTTTATTAAATTAATTATTTTTTTATTGTTATCATCATTATATCATCATTATATGGCAAAAGAGAATTGAAACGATTTAAAACTACTGAAGGATAGTTTAGAGATCACAACTCTTACTTGAACATGAATTCTAAAATAATTGCGTTAGTAAAACAAGTTAAACTTCGAATAACGAAAAATTGCTCATTAGTTTAACAATTTTGTTTTTAATTTTCACACGTGGCTTCATCGATGAAGCTGTAATGGCTCCTTTACTACATTATAAAATTTATCTAACCAACCAAACTTTTTATTAAACTTCTTAAATGACAAGAATGAAACTATTAAAAAGACACATATCTGCAATCCGTCAAACAATAAACTAGAAATAAACGGGTCGTACAATAAAACATTTTATTGTCAATCATCATTCAATTCTAAAAATTTCTTTAAAAATCAGTTTGTTTATTTAAGAGTTTACTTGTGTTTAAGCTATTAACTATATGTACCTATTCCAAAAACGAAGCATAGTATTTACTATGACAAAGTTGTAAAATCTTAACGTCATCTTTTAAAGAGGAATCATTAAAATATGATCAGCTAAATATGATTTTTCAGGACGATGCAACCTAATCGCATTCACATGTTCTTTAAATCTTACTATAAACCTTCTGTTTGTCATTCTTACATAATTATTTCGCAAGAACCACATTTCAATGAATACACATCTGATATTTCGAACAACACCAGTTACTTTTATTAGTTTTTACTGAAGAAAATTTATTAATGTTTTTAAAGCCGATATTACTATCATACATTTTAAATAGATATCGTAATGAAGTACTCAAGTTATTTATGTACGTCATCGAGTGGTTCCAATTATAATATAGGTTAATATCTAACAAAGTTTTTTTATTGATCATTTAATTTAATTAAATCTTTTCGTTTAATTTAATTTATTATCTAATAAAAATGTTTCCTTAAAATAATTTTAAAACTGGATTTTACCGTTGAATATACTTGTATTTAAGATATTACTTGTGTATAGAAGCGAAAAGCGGCAATAGAAAATAAAAACTGTTTATGTAATAGAAAAAATTATGTAAATTGTATTTATGCTTGAATGCACAAAGGAATCTGTAACGTAACAGATAGTAGGTTAGCGTTACTTTTAAATTTTAAATAATTATCTTGTTCACCCACGCATAGTAAAATTGGCGAATTGATTGAGTATTATAGAACAATATACATTGTAATGTAATTGTAAACTATGGCACATTATCGAAGGTGTACAATAAATAATTTACAATAAAAAAGTATTTTTTAATTAATTCATTTAAAAATATTATTAATTAATTTGTTTATGTTTAGATTTAACATCTGTGAACAATTGAGAGATGTAATATAAAAATCTACCGCAAAGAATTATAGAATGAATAAAAAGAATTTGAAACATAAATAATTAAATCAGAATCAAACTTGAATAGGGCTAGAATTAATTTACGAATATTACCTTTAGTAATCTAAAATATTTAATTTAATAAAAAAGTAATTGATTTAGAGTATTGCGCAATCTATTTGCAGATATATTGCAGATATATTGAAGATATATTGCAGTAACTCATGGAAATTAAAATTAGGTCAAATAAGACGCGAGGTTCTTAATGCTATCGCTAAAAATTAACTCGTTTATTCTGAAAAATAATTAACAATATATACAGAATTAACAAGGAATAAAGAAAAGAAATGTGCTAAAAGTTTAAAACAACTAACTCATATAGTAATAAGAAAAATAGAAATGTTTAAACAATATTTTAACAGAAAATTAAGTAATAATAGAAATGGTTCAATGAAATGCAAACAGTACATATCTACATGTTTTGTGACAATGGTTAGTTTAAATAATATAAGTAAATTCGCCGCGTTGTGTTTAAACAGAGTGTTTAGATTCAAGCACAGTGTTTAATGTTTCCATGAACTCATAAATAATTCTTAGACCTGAATTTAACCACTGCTTCACTAATTCACGAAATATTTAATTGTCTTTGGAATCAGCTGAAATACAGTTCATAAACCATTGAAATATGTTTACAGACCACTTCTTTGCTACTGCACGTATAACGAAATTCACTATAAATGCATTTATTAAATTTTAACTCAGACTCCGGCTCTCCGAGTCTTTTGACCGAAATTTGGGCCTGAATAGAACCACTAACTAATTTGGTTTGTAAATATATTTCATAACAGCCATACAAGTCGTTTATGACCGTATTTGCTATTCCAATTACTATACGACCCCGAAGAGACTCAATCCAAGTCTAGTTAAGAATAACTAAATTCTGATCGTTAACTAATTTGTGTTCATGAAGAAATTTCATAACAGAGCCGTCGAACCTCATCCGAGTCTAGACATTCCTAACAAAACTCGGATCTGGTCTATTCGGGGTCGTATAGTAAATTGAATAGCAAAGAGACTCGTAAACGACTTGGATGGCTCTTTTATGAAATTTATTTATGAACACAAATTACTATACGGCCCCAAATATACCCGATCCGATTATAGTTAAAAATAACTTCCTAACTAGACTCAGATGAAGTTTATTCGGGCCCGTATAATAATGTGTGTTAGTAAATTAATTTCATAACAGAGTCATCCAAGTCATTTATGACCTATTTTCGATGCCAATTACTACATGAATCTGAATAGACTCGATCCGAGTTTAGTTAGGAATAACTAGACTTTGATCACGTTGGCTTTATTATGAAATTTCTTCACGAACACAAATTATTTGTCGACCAAGTCTAGTTATTCCTAACCAGTCTCGTTATTCGAATCGAGTTTATTTGGGGCCGTATAATAATTTCTGTTCTTAAATTAATTTCATCATAGAGCCATCCAAGTCGTGCATGAGCTATTTACGATTACATTTACTACACGAATCCGAATAGAGATGATCCGAATTTAGTTAGAAATAACTAGGCTCTGATCAGGTTGGATGGCTTTATTATGAAATTTCTTCACGAACACAAATTAGTTGCTGATTCCTAACCAGTCTAATTATTCCTAACTCGACTCGGATCGAGTTTATTATGGGCCGTATAATAATTTCTGATCGTAAATTAATTTCATAACAGAGCCATCCAAGTCGTGTATCACCCAATTTGCTATTTTATTTACTACACGAATCCGAGTAGACTCGATCCGAGTTTAGATAGGAATAACTAGATTCTGATCATGTTGGATGGCTTTATTATGAAATTTCTTCACGAACACAAATTAGTTGCCGACCGAGTCTAGCTAGGTATAACTAGAGTGGTTATCTCTACCCAGTATAGTTATTCCTAACTACACTCGGATCGTGTACGTTCTGGCTCGTATGGTAATTTGTCTTCGGAAATTAATTTCATAACAGAGCAATCCAAGTTGTTTATGGCCGTATTTGCTATTTCATTTACTACATAACTCCGAATAGACTCGATCCGAGTTTAGTTAGGAATAACTAGAACTCAGACCGAGTTGGATGGCTTTGTTATGAAGTTTCTTCACGAACAGAAATTTGTTGCCGACAGAGTCTAGTTAGGAATAACTAGACTCGGATCGGGTCTATTTGCGGCCATATAGTACTTTGTGTTCATTAATAAATTCTGACTCATTAGGAATAACTCATCTACTTATTTCTAACTAGACTCGAATCAGCCTTATTCGGGGCCGTATAGTATGTTACGTTTGTAAATTAATGTCATAACAGAGTCATCCAATTCGCTTATGACCCTAATTGCTATTCCATTTACTACACGACTCCGAATAGGCTCGATCCGAGTTTAGTTAGGAATAACTAGACTCGGAGCGGGCCTGTTCGGGGCCGTACAGTAAATGGAATACCAATTAGGGTCATAAACGAGTGGATGGCTACGTTATGAAATTTGCTAAGACAAATTACTATACGGCACTGATTAGACCCGATAATAAATTCTGACTCATTATGAATAACTAGTCTACTTATTCCTAACTAGACTCGAATTGACCTTTTCGGGACCGTATAGTAATGTGTATTCGAAAATTCTTAACAGAACCATTCAAGTCGTTTATGACACTATTTGCTACTCCATTTACTAGACGACTCCAAATAGACTCGATTCGAGTTTAGTTAGAAATAACTAGACTCGGATAGTTGACGGCCAAGCCTAATCAGGAATAACTAGACTCGATTCGGGTCTATTCGGGGCCGTGTAGTAAATGGAATAGCAAATAGGGTCATCAACGACTTGAATGGCTCAGTTATGAAATTTCTTCATGAACACAAATTAGTTAGTGGCTGTGTAGGGTCATTTTTATATGAGATAGAAAAAGCAAGAGTTTGAAAAGCAGTGTCAGTAATATAAGAGGTTAAACTTTGAAATGCCATAATAACTTAGAAATATTGAAGAAGAATAGCCCAAACCTAATACATACGTAACTATATGACAAAAATACGCTCACTTGTACAATTCCGTTAATAATAATTTACACTTTCTTAAATCGGGTTTAGAAGGTCGCGGGATGGCCTTGATTAATTCTATAATTTCTCTCTTGTTCGATCTCTTGATTTACTTGTTTCACTAAGGTTACCAATATTTCCGTATTAAATACACTTCGACATGGTCAGTTTAATTTTTTGTATACCATATACAGAGATTTGTTTTAATTTATATATATATTGGATTCTTGAGTATTTGGTCGGGTTTTGAATAAATAGTAATTAAATGAAATTAAAAAAACATTTAACGTTTCGGAGGCAAGTCCCCTCCTTCGTCGGAAACTGACTTTA
>WYDF02015435.1:0-13441 GCA_009867245.2 Adranes taylori
AAAGAGGCTCTGGCGACCGAGTCACGGCGGTATAACCGTTCAACCTAGAACGAAGGAAATATCGTTCTAACTTTGACTTCCTATCAACCAGCACTGGCCAGTGTGATAGGAAATGGCTAAATTCCTTTCGATATAAATCTCGATGTAAAATTGGGGATTATTGAGAGAGGCCTATGTTCAGCAGTTGACGAGAAAACAGGCTGTTTGATGATGATGAGTAATCTGAAATAAGAAATCTAGCCTAAGTAAGAAAACGCACGATTTTCGTTTTTTTATCATTTATTTTTCAACACATCTCCCTTTTAAGGCAATATACTTATCAAAATGATTTTCCAGCTTCTTCAATCCTTCCGAAAAGTAATTTTGCCCGAGTTCTTCAAAATAATGGGAAGTTTCGGTCATCATTTCATCGTTTGTTGCAAAACGACGTCATTTGGGCCATTTTTTAGGTTTGGAAAAAGGGAGAAGTCGCTAGGGGCTAGATCTGGTGAATACGGTGGGTGATCGATCAATTCGTAGCCTAATTGGTTCAATTTTGCCAGCACGACAGCCGCTCTGTGTGCGGGTGCGTTGTCATGATGGAAGAAAACTTTTTTGCGAGCTAAACCAGGGCGTTTTTTCTTCAATTCGGCGTCGAAACGGTCCAATAATGCTGCGTAGTTATCGTCAGTTATAGTTTTATCATTTGCCAAGTAATCAATAAGAATAATGGTTTTCGGATCCCAAAAACAAAGTCGTCATCACCTTACCGGCTGATTTTATAATCTTTGTCTTCTTCGGTGGACCTACGCCGCTTTTTCATCACTTTGACTGCTCCTTCGTCTCCAGCGTGTAGTAATGGACCCACGTTTCATCAGCATTGACGTATCAACGAAACAAATCCTTCGAAGCACGTTTTATCTTCACCAAAAGCTTCTCCGAAGTCACACTTGTGCGCTTTTGGTCGATAGTGAGTAAACGCGGTACCCATCGCGCCAGATAGCTTTTTCATATCCAAATTGTGTATGATGACGAGTATACACTCAGTTGATATGTTTGCATCCTCTGCATGCTCACGTATTTTGATTCGATGGTTTGCCATAATCATATCATGGAAGTTAACGATTTCTGTTGTAGTGACAATATTTGAGGGGTCATCATCAAAAACACTCGTATGACCACGAACAAATTCAGCATTCCAAAAATTTTCTGTTTCTAGCGACGGTGCATACTCACCATAAACAGCATCCAGTTCGGCTTTGATTTCTGCATTGTTTTACCCTTTCTTGTGAAGGAACTAATCACTGAACGATATTCGACTTTTTCCATTTTTCACAAAACACAAAAGTTGCTTGCTTACGACTGCCGTAAACACCAAACTAATTGTTTCAAATTTTGAGAGACGTCATGTGTGATCCGACTAGTTAAATCGGAGAAAAGTTTTGTTTTCTTTGGTTTTTGTTTTTTTAATATGTTACTGTTACGTGTTTTTAATTTTTGTGATAAATTTCAGTGTTTCTGCAGTTGAAGTAATGTTTTATATTTTAAATAACATTAAATTGCTTATTCTAATAGTTTCTTTTTATGTATGAATTTTGTAATTCGGTCATCCGATCCAGATAAGGGCCATAAACAACCTTCCCAAACTGAAACACGGATAACACTAGGCATTGACATAATAAGCGTTTAGGAGTTACATTCAGGAAGTCCCTACAACTATACAGCATTTTGAGGCTTACGATTGTCTTTTGAACAAAAAGTTGTTTATACGTGTTTTGAAACGTAAATCATTGTGTCAAGTACCAGTCCCAAACTTCTAGCTTCGTCAGTAACTGCTAAGTAACGATAAATTTTATTACGTCTTTATGAGCTCCCGCTTACGATTATTACAAAAAGGATTACTTTCGATTTTGCTGGATTTATATTTAGAGCATGTGTCCTAGAAAAATCTGCAATGTTTTCCAAATGCTACTCAATTTGGTACACGTGCTAGTCACATTTTGTGATGAAAAAGAGTTAAAAACTTGCGTGTCATCCACAAGTACGTCAGGTAAAGATGTGTATATGTGATGTGTATATGAACCGAAGGAGGGCGATTGAGGCAAGAATAAGAGTCTTTTAAATGTACAACTTGCGTTCGTAGCGAAAGGTACGATTTGAAAAAATCAATTGTTTGATTTGTGAATCCAATATAATGTACAATAGCGTATGACAGAGCTAAAAGCATTCGAGTAATTTAGTAACACTAATAATAAATAGTCGCCTTTATCTGCAGCCTTTAGGAAGCTATCCATTACATTCAGTAAATCTCATTGAATAATACTTATCTTATTGGTCGTATCATGTGTTCGTGTTCGATGCATTTTCTTGAAAGAAACATATTATGAAATACAGTAGACGGAACAACGTCTCCTATAAATACTTTAATTCCTTTTTAACGTCGTGTTCCCTGATCTAATTTTTTTCAACACAGTAGCTTAGTTGAAATATCAAATTTGAGTTCGTTGACTTCTATAGTTCAATTTATCAATAAAGAATTGAAAATTAGAATTTTTGTTTATGACGTTTTAAGTTACAAACTATTTTGCAAGAATCAGTTTACACTTTAAAAACTTGTTAATAAACCGAATGTTTAAAACTTTTAGATCTCATATTATGCCGATGGATATATGTCTTCTTCTTTTATAGTCATCAACCTTCAAACAGAGCCTGCTCGACTTCTGCTGTGATATTCTATTTATTTATGTCCTTTACCATAATAAAATTTGAAATCATATGAATAACTAACAATTGCTGGTCATCTCGATATATTACAGAGAATTTTATGTTAATTATAAAAGTGTGTACTCTGTAAAGATGTTTCTGTAAACAAAATAATACCGTTTATCAAATTTCTATTATAACTTACCGGCAATATGTAATATAATCTGGAACAGGTATGACGAAAGATGACTGATCCGCATAATGTATGATGCTATCATTAGATCCACCAGCATAATCTTGATTATTTTCGCGATTTCTACGCTCGATTCTAAACACTAATGATTGTCGTGCAACAAGAAGTAGTAGAATGAAATCACAGATTAACTTCTTTGCCGATAACGGATGCGTTGGATCCACTAAATAAGCCCATTCTTGAACACGACGTAAAACATCCGACTGGTCCCATGGATAATCTATTAATGGGATGACATATAATTAAAATGACTAATCAAAAAGGAATATATTATTAAACATATTTACATTAAATATAAAAGTATTAAATTTTATAAAAATAAATTTTTGGACTTGTAAAGTCATTACACTGAAATTAATGCTAAAACTGAAATTCGGTTGTATTGACTGCTAATATCATTTTTCACGAATGTTCACAGACCAGAACCGAGGATAATAATTTGTATTTATGAAGTTTGATGTTTTTGTTTTATATAGGGTGGGTAATCTTCTTGAATTATATGTTACTTCAACATTGGCAACACTTATGCGTTTAAATTTTGTTTCAGTTATTTAACGGAAAACCCTGCAGTACGAGATGACCCGTTTTACACTCGAACAACCGTGGGAAATATTGAAAACTTATTTCCAAAGTGAGTATTGTGTCACCTAAACAATGCGAATTTTGAAAAGAAATTTCGATCGAAATAATGCACCATCCGCGGCTGCAGTACGCAAGTTTGTGAAGAAAGTTCGTGAAATTGGCATGCTAATTGATAACAGAAATAAACCCGAGAACCTCAACTCACTATAGATCTCAGCAACTGAATATTAGCCGCACTAGCCTGAGAAGAATTCTGCATAAAGTGTCGTGTCGTTTCTCTGCTTGGGCTTAAGATCAGCTGGAAATTGACATCAATTTTACTAAAAAAAAAATCATCTTTTCAGATGAGGCGCATTTTCATTTTGGGGGTTATGTAAACAAGCAAAATTGTCGTATTTGGGGCTCAGAAAACGCACACGTAGTCGTATAGAAGCCAATGCACCCTCAGCGTGCGACTGTTTGGTGTGGTTTTTGTAGCGGCGGAATTATTGACCCATTTTTCTTCGAAAATGAAGATTGCAACTGCGTTAAGGTCAACGGACAGCGATATAGGGGCATGATAACCGATTGTTTTTTTTGCCAAAAATTAAAAAAATGTACTTCAGTGAGCTCTGATTCCACCAGAATGGCGCTACGTGCCACACAAACCATGCAACACTAGGTCTTATGCGTACTAAGTGTAATCATCCGTTTTGGTGATGTTACTTGCCAGCGCGGAGCTGCGATTTGAAGCCGTTGGACTTTTTTTGGGGGTGCCGTTAAAGATCTATGCTATGCTGACAAGCTGAAACGATTCAGTCCTAATAGTGATCGAGATATTCGTGAAATAGGACCTTAAACTATCAAAAATGTACTCCAAAATTGGGCTGAGAGGATGTGCTACTGCAACGCCAGCCGAGACTGCAATTTGAATGAAATTATATCCCATAACTAATCGGAATGTTTACTCTTTTCAATAAAGCAGCAAACATTGAAAAACATTGAACGATAGCTGTTTTTACAGCAATTTTAGAAAGAAACTTGCCGATGGGCCACACTATATTTAGCTGCATAGAGAAAGTCACCACGAAAAAGCAGGCTCTTAAAATAAACGCCATGTTAACATATGTGGCATGTTACCTAATCAGTTTATTTAATCTAACTTCACAGTTTCGTTTACATACGACAATTGGTTTATCCACAATTAATTATTGAACTTGTCAAATAACAATATAAAGTGAACTGAATCAAGAATAATTTAGCGCAATCATAAGATTCACAGAGGTACTCTCGCATTATATTGAGATTATATTCCTTAAGCATTTATAATTTTCTTTTATTGAAGAATTGTGAGAGTGTGTGGAATACTGGGCGATTCAAAAATAGTATTTGTATTTAGCAATATATTTACTCACAGTTTTATGATCCTTACTAAAAATTACTGTAGGCGTTTTCTCAACATCAGAAAAATTAGGCTCATAATTTTAAACAAAGTAAACTATTCAAAAGAGCAAAAAAGATTCATAGAGGTTCAAAGAGGTGCCTATCTAGAAAATGTTATTAAAATTCATTAAAATTGTTGTTATTTAGATTACTTTTGATAATTTTACCGCTTTATATTCGTATAAGAATAATTGTATCATGGGGCAGTTATAGTTCACGTTTTGATTGATTTTGATTATGAATTTTTTATCGACTAATAAGAATTGCTAGTTTTATAATATTATTAGTAATTAAACTTTCAACTTTTTAATTAAACTTCAGATATTGCTGTAGAAACTTTAATTGTTAAATTAAATTAAAAAAGTATTGGTTTTCATTACATATTTTATTAGAAAATATTTTATTATGACTTTTGTTGACCCTGAAACGCGTCATTTTTTAAGAACAATAAACGTTTTCAAATTTGGAGAAGGAGTACTTTGTTTTTATTTTTTGAATAATAACTCCAAAGTACTTAAACGCTATTATTAAAGTAAACTATATTTAAATATAATATTATAAATAATGCTCAGAATCAGAATCAGTCACAACAATCTGCATAAGAATTAGCTTATAAATTAATATTAAGTATTTTCTAGTTAATAAAAATTGATTACTGTTTATTACCTATGCAAATATCTGGGGGTAGTCCTACTACCATAAAGTATTGTATTGGTATAAAAATGGCAATAAATGCCAAATATAGATCCCAAAATTTTGCTAAAGTATCACGTTTGCAACCGAATAAAAAACATAACCAGACTGAATATAACAAAGCATATAAATCCATTCGAAAACCAATTAAAGCAACTGTGGCAATCAAACATATCTAAAACAAAAAAATTAATGTAATAATAAAATATAAAAAAAAAATACTTTGGGCGAATGTATTTTAAAAAAATTGCGACAGGTCCTCATCGTTCAACCCTATTTTTCATATACTGAACATCAGAAGTTGTTCTAGGTACTACATAAAACAAAGATTAATCTATTTACTATTGAGCATAGCATCTTATCTCATTCAGTAATTTAACGTTTAATCAACTCAATTACACAAAAGTTCAATATCATAACTGTCGTTTAGCAAAGATGTGCTTCGCATGGTTTTGTATTTAATACCCTTCTAATTTTGATATAATGTAGGCAAAGTTAGCGTTGTGCACAATATGTGTTTAGCAAAGTTCGAATTAATTCTTCGGGTTCATCACTACACGCCGGAGACGAAGGAACAGTCAAGGCAGAGAAGAAAACACGACGAAGGTCTACCGAAGAGGGCAAAGGCAACCCGATCGGCCGGTAAGGTGATGACGACTGTTTTTTGGGATGCGAAAGGCATTATTCTTATTGATTACTTGGCAAAATGTAAAGCCATAACTGGCGATTATTACGCAGCATATTGTACCGTTTCGATGCCTAATTGAAAAACAAAGCCCTGGTTTGGCTTGCAAAAATGTTCTCTTCCATCATAATAACGAACCCGCTTACACAGCAGCCGCCGTGCAGGCAAAATTATATTGGCAAAATAGTATTGCCTTAAAAGGGGACTATGTTGAAACATTTATGATAAAAAAATAACAAAAATCGTGCATTTTCTTACTTAGACTAGATTTACATCAAACCATCCTCGTATAAAAGTTTAAAACACAAAATAGAGGAAAGATTAAAGATGTAATATGGGAGTTTAATGAAAGAAAACGCAGGGAAAATAATATAATTATTTACAATGGTAACGAACTGTGCCGATACATTGACAATTTTTGTAGCGTAGATATTTTAAACACAAGTATGAATACATTGATGAGTCATTTACTGGATAACCAATCCATTTAAGTACATACATTGTTCAGCCTGTAATATAATATGTTCTGTCTGTAATATGCTTACAATATGTCTCTAGACTTAATATGTTTTATTTAATAAGCAATATGTCTAAGTTTTATTCAGGTTGTAATAAGTATATAAATTTCATGGTTCATATTTTAAAGACTCTGCTCGGTATGTGACTGTGTTGCATTACTTTTTTTTAAGAATAATGTAATCCTTTAATTAGTATTATAATTATATATTATTATTGTATTACTGTTGGATTGCAATAAATAAATAAAGAAAACGTTCTATCATTTGTGGTTTCTAGAATGCAGTCAACTGTTTTATTAATAAAATTTAAACGTGTCAATGCCACACTCTACTGAAAATCTTGCAATGGTTCTCATTACAATAGATGCAAATTATTATGTACTATATCTTTGCCAAATTTAATCCTCTTAGCGTAAATACAGATTTTTTTGGAAATTAAAACTACGGATTTCCGCACGTACGAGATGCTTTCACCATTTCAGCTTTGAACCTTTCCTAATTTCAGCACCTTATAAGATTCAAAAGAAACGCCTGCAAAAATTAAACCAATTGAAATTTTGCATTCTATTTCCAAGCATTTACACCAAATTGATGTAGAAATCTTTTTTAGCACTATCAAAATCCATTGAACATTTTAAAACAAAAACTGTACCACTTCATAAATATTACTAAGATGATCACATATTAGAAACACATACCTCAATTCCAAAACGATAAAACCCATAATTAAATAAGTATTTAACGTAATTTTCTAGGTTCTTATCAGCATTCGTCACTTTAACTTTCGGAAACATAAAGAACGGTCTCTGATTGGGTTCACCTAGGGAAATCCTCCAAGCAGTTTGTCTGACTTGTATGATGACCCATAAGGTTACAATAAGTATGTAACCAATATTCCATCTGACCATCATAGGTAATTCTCGACCATTAGTGGTTTTATTAAAACCTAGCCCATTGTAGTTAAATTTCCATTGTAGTTAAACGAGAAGATTATTTAAAACGTATTTGTAATAATTACGTACGAATTTTTTTGATTAATAAATGCGAACAAATTTGATAATGAATAGTAACCGCTGTGCGCTATGAAATTATTTAAGTGGGGATTTTTGGAATGCATATCCCGGTACATACGTTAGAGAGAGAGGGAGAGAGAGAGAGAGAGAGAGAAATGATTCTTGTCCTTTCGTGTTAACATGCGTAAGCGTGTATGAAGAAGAATTGTCGCTGCCTGCTGGTACGCACTGAGATAATGTTATATTTTCTAACTTCTGTTCCCCGGATGTTAGGTATTCTTAATAATACTATAATTTATTTATGTTCTAACTCTCGCAAGCACACTCTTTCGTATGAATACCCGTAGCAGACCTCAAAGTGATGTGTGACTACTTTCACACGTTCTGTGGCAAGCAGCTAGAGATACATATGGCCCTTGGCCTATAAATAAGCCCGCTTTGAGCATTTTGAGGAGAGTTTGGTTTTCGGTCTCAGGCATTCAACACCTACCACCGGCTATAGACCAACCACCAGCAGTGAAGTGTACGTATGGTAAGCAACATTATATAGTTTGCATGGTATTAGTTATATTGCATGAGTTGCTTAGAATTCTCTGTTGAACCGTATGATAGACCGTATGCATGTGAGGCATGTATGTTTAAGTAGCTTTGTTCTAACCTTTTTCCGGAACCGCTTCACTACGTACTGAGCGCGTGTGCTGTTGGTGTAACTAGTGGTAGTCAAAGACATACAGTAGCGTTTGATCTTAATGCAACGCTACGCGGTCATAGTGTATACTACTACCGAAACTGGTGGCATTCGTTTGGAATACATTCACGTCAGTCCCGAAGTCGACGTGATGTGTCCATAGCGTTTTCCGATTATATCATCCATTTTGGTACTGATATTGTCTGCTTGAAGTTACCGCCATTTTCTGCTGCTTTACGTATTATTACTTTGTCACCGGCACCGCTAAGCGCCTTTTTTATATAATTTTAATTGCGCTATCATCGCGATATGCACCGATTTGCTTGTTATATTTAGTCTCATTTAGTATAAGACTACTTAAACATCGCTTATTTCATTTAACATTCATTCATTTGATTTATTATTAATATTTAATTGAATATATATTTTTCTTTCTCTATTTGTTTATTTTCTGCAATAGAACAATACACGATTTTGTTAAAACTTTAATGCTGTTTCACTTATTAGTATTAAGTTCAGTTACAGGCAAGGACTAGGACACCTGGTTAACTTACCACTAAGTTTACTTGAGCCCTCAGAGAGTCCCTTCGGGCCGGCACAACAACATCAGTGCGAAGTGCGGTCTCACTTTAAATGAACCTGGCGCCCGAGAAGATTCCTGAAGATTGAAATATTCTAATATCGATTGGGGCCTTTATTGTGACAAACGCAAAACCTCCCCATTCGCAGCGTGTGGGAGTTCCCTTAGCGTATGTGTCTATAAGCGATAGTACGTCACATATAGTACACTAGAATTATTTTACTCATAGCAAAACTGTAGTAGAGAAGTAAAATGTCAACGTAACTTTATTAAATTAGATTTTAATTGCATTTGATTTACTTTAAAATATTGTTTAAGGCTATCGATTTGCGACTTTACTAAACATTCTGAAAACATATATTGGAGATCTACAATATTTTGCTGTCTTAAAATTTTAACTGAAGGAAACCAATTGTAATTATCTGCACGTTAGCCTATGGACATACATTCTAATCGTTAAAATCCATTTTAGAAACAATTATATTGGAATAAACTGGTAAATATGAATGTTGAAATTGTTTGTTTGCGAAATCCTATATGACACTAATTAGAATGGACGGATTGTACACATAACAGTTCTTTTAATTAACCCAGTAATGACATTGGTATTTTATCCGTTACATTTTTAACTCTATGGGACCTGGTGGTATAGTATATATACCAAATATTCATAATTTTTTATCTATTCACCTTATGGTATTCTCGGCACGACCACACGAATAATGCGCTAATAGTACCTCTATTCTCGACAAGAAAATGCACCTTCATTCATAGATGATACTATGTATGTTTGGCCATAGAAACATTAATGACAGTTATTTATTAACAACTAAATGGGTTAATCAACTCCAAAGAACCTATTGAAGATGCGTAACATCCAAACAGCTTTAAAGAGTCAGTTAGGGCAGATGCATTTCTGAGATTAGGTGAAGCCGGCTTTAGTATCCTCTATTTGCAGTGCATCCATAGCCTAAAGACTCTGCACTATTACTGGCCCGCTTAAGTTATTTTGAGATTTTCAATTGACGTTACATTTGTAGTAGCAATTACATAGTTCTTATTACAGGTAGGCGAAATTGACAACCCAAGTGAAACAAAAAAGAGAAGGTGTTTTATTTGTACTGTTATTTATATTTATTTACTTCAAACTGTTATTTATAGTTAATGAACAGTTATTTGCTTCTTAAGGAATAGTATCACACATTTCCTTTAGTAGGTGTTACGCTACCTACTAAAGATGTATTAAGTGTTGGTTAATATTAAGATACTTTGATTGTTAAAGTTCTTACCAGAGTAATTACATTTCGATTGTGGAAGTGAATAAAACACCTCTGGAATTTGACTTGGGTTGTCAATTTTGTCAACCCGTAATAAGAACTCTGTAATTGTTATAAATGTAAAGTTAATAGAAAATTTTAAAATTGCTTAAAGGGACCACGAAGCATGTGTATATGGCAGCGTCGAATGGCACAAGAAGAGGCATGTAAGAATATATGGAGCGAGAAAAGAAAAAGCGTATATGGGAGGATAGAATGGTCGACAGATAGATGGAATAAAAAGATAACGGAAGGAAAATGTGTGGTGAATGAGGTACAGGAGAGAATGAAAGATCTGGAAAAGCAAGAGAGAGGAGGAAGAATTACGCATAGAAGATATAATGCTAGATGTGAGTGGATATAGGTTACAGTTGATATGTCTATATACTTAATGTCGAGATTGAGTGCAGAAGAGAAAAGAATGCGATGTTTCGGTATGGTAGTGAGGAACATGGAAATAGATACTGGATGAATGAGCAAGAGAGGATGTGCAGAATATGTGGAAAAGAAGAGAAAACGTAGGAGCATTGGCTGAAAGAGTTTGAAGGAATAGAATGGAATAAAAATGAAAAGGAATTCACTGAGAATTAGAGGAGTTGTTTAGGACAGGATGGAATATGGGAAGAAATAATGAAAATTATCAGAACGGAAGTGGAAACAAGAAGATTGTCATTAAGGTAGGTTGGAGGGCGGAATTTGAATATAGGAGGATTGTGAAGAGAGGGATGGGATAAGATTAGGAAAAAGGGGACAGAAAGCAACGTAATATAAAAGGAAGAGTGGTAGAAAAAGAGTGTAAAAGCTGGATATTGTGGGAGGAATGTGGGAAGGATGAAGTTGCGGGAAGAGAAGCAGAATTATAAAAAATGGGAAATGATAGGTGTTAAGAAATGAACTTTCTTCTCCCATATAAGGGATAATAATATGGGAAAGGGTGATTAAGTAGTTTTAATTTGAATTTATTTGGTTTTGAACAATTTGAGGAAGTAAATTTAAATAATTTGTTTTCTAAAATTAAGTTTTTGTTGATGTAAATATATGTACCTCATGCCAATAACGGTTTTATTATTATTTTTATTAACTAAATATCCAATCACTATGATAGGTATAACGCCGATGATATCTCCTTAGAAGGAGCGCTTGAATGCCAACTAAATGATTATTCCAAAGCAATTAAAAACCGTATAGAAAATTCTAGATCCACAATTCAATGATATACGGAATAAAAGCATAGAATTTTCTGCCTCTCACCTGTTTCACTTAGCCACATCAAGATGACCTCTAGAAAACTATAAGGCATTTGAAATATTAGCTATATCACCAAATGTCTGTAGCATCTCGATGCATTTTTAAAATAAATCGTAACATAATAGTTGTTTCAAGTTGTTTTGGATTCTTGTGTCTAAAAACTACACTTGAAGTACCGCATACATTTTGGTTGTGTGTATAATTTTTCTATCCACAAATGGAATCGATTTTGTCGTAGATGTTCAAAAAAGTTGATGCATATGCATTATGAAGTTCTTGTCAATAAAATTTAATGAAACAAAAGGGATCATGACTCAATAACTGACTGTCAGACCTACGATCATTGTTCAGACAATTACTAAAAGCCATTAAATTGGTATTTCGAGAACAGAAATCGATTTTCTCGTAGGTTTTCTGTTACGTCAAGAACATTGATAAATATGTAGTATAAAATTCTTGTCAAAAACTTAATGCAATAGAAAACATCATAACTCGATAACAGTAAGAGCCATGAGTTTCGTACACACCATTCTTAAGAGCCCCTCAACTGGTATTTCCAGAACTGAAATTAGTTTTCATTTTGAACTGAAATCGAAACTTCAACGAAGTTTTAGTATTTTGGCCATATATTATACCAGTCGGGACGATTCCACTTGCTAAAACCTTCTAATACAAGTAGGCAAAAGAGAAAATAACTTAGATTTGGAAGAAAAGGAATTTTAATGATTGAAGAACATAGGACAAAATTACTTTTTAGGTAGAAAATTCGTAACATTAAGACAGCGATTTAATGATGGGCGAGATTCTTTCAACTAAATTCTGTCTTCGAGATTCTTCGAGAGTAGGAAAGAATTCAACAAGATTCTTTCCTACTCTGCCGTATTTAACGCATTCGGCAGCGTAGGAAGAAGTTAAATGTTTGTATATCTGAAGATGCTCAAGTGCGTTGAAACTGTTGTTTTATTTGAACAACAGTTTTATAAATATATTAGCTTTATATTCTTAACAACTTAAAATCTGAACGTAGGTGTTTGACCCTTTTTAAATATTTTAATATTTGCTTTTCTTATTTGAATAATAGACTAATTAGATTTTAACATAGCGCGTATTAATTCATATAATAATTATTTCTATTCAGTGCTAATAATAAGCTCAGACCAGAGAGATAGAAGACATATTTCGTTACAACAAAATATAACTAACTTAAATGCGAATAAGGACGAAATGATCCTCTCTATCTATATATGTGTATTGATGCAACAGTAGAGTTCTTGTTCTTTGTGTCCATTAGTGACGTGCTGTGTCCGCTTATTGAGTAACGAATGTTATACGAGGTCCTTAACTAAGTTTTACAGGTTTCTTTATGCCTGTCTGTAATGATCAACTTTCTAATTATCGCACTCCTACATAATACAATATTACTCTGATTTATTTTTGAACAATTCGGAGAATTGGTTAAAATTCTACCGCAGTTGTGGCGGCTTCGAAAAAATATTAGAACAAGTACTTGAATTTGTGTACGTTGACCAATTTGTACGTTGATAGCACTAAATTGAAGTTTTTGAGAATTTCTCCTTTAGTTATTGTGCGGTTTTTGTATAATTGAATTGTAGAAGTTGTAGAATAACGACTGCACTTTGTAGAAGTTGTAGATTAATGAATGCAGTATACTAGTAGTTGTAGAATAATGACTGCAGTATGCAGTAAGTAGAGTTTTTAACTTGAGTAGTATAACTTCAAGATGAACTTATTATAAGTGCG